>JANAVB010004798.1:4706498-4778998 GCA_029216955.1 Iris pallida
AATACAGAATCTATGCGGCTCAAAAGTCCTTAAGCTACGTGCGGACTAAGGAAGACTGCGACCTAAGTCGCATGAGTCTTATGCGACCCAGCATGGCCGAAAACTGAAAGACTTATGCGGCTCAAAATGACTCCATCGGATTAATCCTATCCCTGACCAAGTCTCAACCACCCAGATTTGCTGCAACAAAATTCCAACAAATCGCCAGCTGGCGGCCAAAGAGTGGGTCTTTACGTGCTGTTGTAGCCACGTGGCCACGGGCCATCTATGCGGCTCAAAACATATATTACTATAAATAGCAGGTTGCCACACCCCTGCAAAAGGCTGGCAACCTACGAAGGGCAATTTCTTCAAGAGCTAAGACTGCGTCGGATAGTCCAAGGAGTAAGGCAGAGTTGATACACTTTTTCGAGCCTCCACCGCCACCCCCCAGAATAAAAAACTAAACAATTGCACTTAGATTGTTTCCTAGGATTTCTTTCTAGGCTTTTCTTTGTACAAGCGAGTTTGCAATCAATTTCAGTATTTCTGTAATACCTGTCTTTGATATTTTAATAGCAAACAATACGTCCCAGTGCTATCCATTCCTCAGATATCGGTTCCAAGTGTTGGAAAAAAAATCGGTCACAACAATATCCACAGTAAAGATGTGGATCAAACAAGTCAGGATAGAGAGGACACTCTCGAGGCAGATCCTGATATGAAGATCAAGCAAGGAAATAAATAATCATGCAAGACAACCATCGTGTCTGCTCTTTGTTAGCCTTCCCGAAGCCAATCGTTGGAGAGTCAGAGTTTCTAACATGGTTGCTCTGAAATGTCCAAGTTAATGGCTAACTTTGAGAATCAGAGGTTCTTGTAAACAACCACGTTATTCACTTGGAGATTCCCAAGTGTATTTAGGACATAGTTTCCTACGTGGTTACTCTGTGAATCCCAAAATATCAATAGTAGAAAGATCAATATAGGAGAGTTTCCAACTTGGTTACTCTGTGAATCTCACAAACGATCAATATTGAAAAGTCAGAGTTTCCTACGTGGTTGCTCTGAAATTTCCAATACAATAGCCATCTCTTTTTTTTTTTGGAACTTAGGGTTTGGAGGGAAATGAGTGGCGGCTAGGGTTAGGGTTACACCCATGTTGTCGAGTGGTGGAAGGGAGGGGGTCGCCGGAGGAGGGGGGAAGGGTCGCAGCGCTCAACAGCGCCATGTAGCAACGGGGGGGGGGGGGGGGGGGGGGGAGGGGGATCGCCGGGAAACTTGGGGGGGGGGAGGGGAGCAGTAGCATCGGCAGGAAGCAACATCGATGGGTGGCGGCAGCGGTGGGGCGGGTGGGGGGGGGGGGCAGCAGTGGAAGGGGGCGGATTAGGGTTAGATTTTTTTTTGTGGAGAGGGGTGATGAGTTATGACTCTGATACCATGTAGAGAGGAAAATAATGGATGATCTATTAATCATGAGAGACTACGTATATATAGGAGAGGCTAGTCCCTCTCCTTTTGTTCTAAGCAATGTGGGACTAAAGTCCACTAACTAATAGTTCTAATAGAATACTTAACAATGTTCGTCTAGGCCTATCTTTAGTCCTAGCGACTCCATTAACTACTAGATTATTGCTCCTCCTAAGTGGAGCATCTATTGGTTTGCATTGCACATGTCCAAACCACTCTAGACGATTTTATCCCATCTTGTCCTCGATCGGTCAACCTTTAACTTTTCATAAATACACTAATTTATTATTCTATCCTTAATGTATTGTCACTCATCCATCTCAACATTCTCATTTCGGTAACATGAACTTTCTGGACATGTTTCTTAATTGTCCAATACTCTAATCCATAAAGCATGGTTAGAAGTCTTATAGAATTCATGTAGAATTTTTCTTTCAACTTCACATGTATCTTGCTTTAATTCTATGGATAACATCCTTCTCAATCTCCCAATCATGAATTCATGATCAATGATTGTTCCTAAATACCGAAAACTATCACTCTTAGCTATCCATGTTACGGTTCTCAACTTATTAGCTTCATCCTCAAAATGCATGATGGTAGACAAAGGGAACCATGTTTCCGTTCTTGACTTCATATAGCTAACTGAATGAACGGGGTGAATATTCTTCCATGAAGTTGATGTTGCGGAGAGTGCAGGGATATATTTCGAACATGTGATGGGGTGAATACTCTCAATGGGGTGGTTTTGAATCACAATATAATATCTTGTCTTTTTGGCTTGCGTTCATTCTTTTGTTGGATAAGGATCACCTGCTGGTTTATGAACTTTAGGAATTCTGAATTATTCATGTTGTAGTTGAACCGCTAGAATTGTAGCACCAAGAGAGCAACAAACTTGCTCTAATAACACTTTGATGTAGGTCAACCACGCAACCAAATCACAATATAGAAACTAGGGTTTAATGATGAGATTTTTCGAAAGATTGAAGAACAGAAGTTTAAGACTGTTCTGATGTGTCTTGGAATCATCTTTTGAGGTTTTTGGTGGGATCTAATGTGCTGGGTCAGTACAGGACAGTAAGAGTCTGAAGGGAAAGAACAATGAAAACAAACAAAGAGGAAACGGTTGTAAACTTGTTCTCGTAGGCTTCGCTCACGTTAAACTTGCATAGAGACACTATAAATTATGGAACACCAAATTCATTCATTCACTTGTTTTCAACTTTATTAATAAGAAAAGTAGAGTACAGTAACTTCATAGGCTATTAATCAATGATTCCATACTCAGAAAGATTTCCTTAACCCTTCAATTTTCATTCAACTTGGTTATTATATGAAAAAAGTGCATCTTTATATAGGATGCCAATCGAGCAGTCCCAACTGTACAGGGTTCCTTATTCCTAATATAGAATAACTGAAGATAAATTTTCAAACAAGCATAATCCTTTCAAATAAGGATAAATCTTAATCCAAATAAAACTTCTAATCCTACTACTATAAATCCTAATACAAAAAGGAAATTAATGCCAAATCGAATAACCAATGAATCTGAAATAATAAAAGGAAATGTGTGTCCCATGCATGTGAAGAGTTAATGCAATTTAGATGCATCTCATGGCATGTGGGTCATGATAGGCCTGCACAAAATTGAGGCCGCCATCATTTAATGCGTCCAATGTGCATCTCATTGTGCATGCACATCGATGGTCAGCAAGTATGATGGTTCTAATGATGATTTTGCATGTATTTCGTGTGTATCTTACAGGGGATTTCAAAAACCCCTTTGCAAGTGCTCATCTCTCTAGCAACAAGTCCATCATGGCGTCTATGGCATATGGACGTCAAAAATGCGTTTCTCGGAGTTTAGCTACTTCCGGGGGAAAGAAAAAGTGAGGAGCTACTTAGTTGTGGGGTAAATCCCCGTTGTTACGAAAGAGAGGGTTCAGAAAGGATCTGATCTTAGATAAAGACTGAAACCAATGTGCGAGGGTGGGGGCGGATGTAGCCAAGTGGATCAAGGCAGTGAATTGTGAAACTACCACACATAAGTTTTTTTATTCTATTGACTAAGATACATGAGCAGGGACAGATGAAGCAGTTGAAATTGTCCCTACTCCTGCTCATTGCTCTGAAAATAAAATAAAATTGGCCACCCCTCACCCTGGTTGCACAAGCTTAAACTGCATGGCAAAAAATGTTGGTCTTTCAAGCCGCCAGATGGTCTTCAAATTTCATGACAAAAATACTTTCTTGTTGCTATCTTGGCAAGGAATATGACACTAGTACAGACGGTTTTGGCAAACTCCATAGCTAAACCATGATCTGCCGGGAAAAGGCTTGGGGATGATGATTGGGTCAGTGGAGTAAATATTCTTTTAATAATGTAAAGTATCTCTGAAGTGAGTGGTCATTTATGGTGATCACATTTCCTTGTCTAGAAGTATCTCTTTATTACAGAAGCTGGTTTAAAATAATATTTCACCTGTCAATAAAATTAGTGCTTACATTTTAAATATAAGTATCAAGATCTTGTCTACCTTTTGTATATAAGCCCACAGTTATCACTATATCAAGCAATGATGTCGAAAAAGGATCTTGTCTACCTTTTGTGCATAAGCCCACAGTTATCACGATATCAAGATCTTGTCTACCTTTGTTCCAAAACATGTTTTATCAATACAATATGTGTACCAATAGGGGTAGGTTAAAAATAGATTGATCTAATAGACAATTTAATCCAAACTGATTTCCGAACTTGTTAGCTTGATACATATACCTGAGCAGTTGAATCCCTTGTTGCTTTGATACATTAAAATATGATAATCTCATCCAAGCCTTCTCCATCAGAATGGGGTTGGCTATGGAGCATAAGAAAGCTACATACATCAAAAATATGATCATAATAGTTAAATAACTGATCAAACATCTTAGCTTGATACTTAAACCGGATATGCCGGATAACTTGTTGAACTAATGCAAAAAATTGATAAGACTAGTCAAAAGACTTGTTTGTCTAATAACGTAAAATTTGGTTGAATGTACTTTATCTGATATATTAATTCAATTAGTAGAGGTCAAATTGTTTGTTCTTTCTAATTTAAGAACATAAAGGTCCAATTTTGGTTTGTTTTCAGTTTAGATACTTAGGTTAAGTTTGCACTTTTCCAGTTTAGAGACTTAAGAGTTGTATGTCGCAAGTTAGTCTAATTTAGTGACTTGGAGATCAAATTTGTAATTACCTAAAAGATGACAATGTCATTTTCTCCATATCCCCTTTGTATCCATGAATTTCTTCCAAGTTCCATCATTTAGTGAGCAAGTAGCACCCTCCGAAAAGGAATAGTAGTACCAGATTACACATGTCAAGTTCCATCTACCCCTGCCAACTAGCTGTTTATCTGGGAAGATTGATGGCAGCAAATGGAATGTAACATTTTTTCTCAGAATCCTTGTCATTCCATTGATACTGACTCCTGACATTATTATCGTGATATATGTCTTTGTTATGTTATCTGTCGCTTATTTACTCTAACCAAGTCTGTAATATTTTAAATTCTAATGTTTTTTACTTCAAATTATAATCTACATTTGCGATGGTCTTTTTTTATTTGGAACTTTTCTTAATTTGAAGTACAAATGTAGATTATAATTTGAAGAACAATTTTACTCTGTTTTAGTGACTGGAACGGATAAACATTGTTTCATTTCCTGTGATATTTACAGTAACATGCTACCTATAAGCACATAATCTCTATTTGTTCGTGCACGCATGCATTGTTTCTGTTTGTTGGAGCAGTCAGTTAGTCCTACAAATTTGACAGGCTGTTCTTTATATAATTTGTTGTCTGTTGAAGCACTTCTCTATTGGTGACAACTGGTTACTTTGCGTTCTCACCATCATCCCTAGCCTTGCCTTCTGTTTCTACTTACTGATTACCACTCCCACCAGCTTCATATTTTGCTTGCTGCTAATAGCCTATGGTCGAGAAAGTGTTCATTTAGACCTAAATGTGTGTGTCATGAAGCTGGGGAAAATACTTGGAACATGTGGTCCCTCAGGTACCATCAACTTTTTTCTTTTTCTTTTCTGATAAGGCCAGTCATCAATGACCTTCCCTGTCTTGGGTTACTAGCACCAAAACTCCCATTCAATTTCATTTTTTTTGCCTGGGCTGGGATTTGAACCCATTCCCACTCCTTCCCTCCCTTACCAGTGCTATCCTTGATTTGGATCCTTGCCCCATTTTTTCCCCAACAGATTACAGTTTTATGGTCGCTGTTCTGTTTTCATTAACTTCATAGAATATCAATTAATATTTGTATATCTACATGGTATAGGTGTTTTATTTGTCGTGTGCTATGCATTCCGAATTGTAATTTCCCATTAAGTTAATGTTGTCTATTTGTTCTTAAACTCTTCAGTTGGCTTATGATGGTTAAGATGCATTGAAGTCCATTTAAATGTGGTTTGGACCTTCACTTCTGGTTGATCTGCTTTCTTGTATGGTCCAGGAATTAGTGGCTTCGATGCAGTGGGATAAGATGGCTGAGCTTTGGAATGCTCCTGTGCAGCCTGATTTAGGTCCTGAATGGAAATCTTGGAAACAGGAAGCAATGAAATGGTTCTCCACTTCTCATCCAGTGGCTAGTGTTGCAGATATGGAGCAAGGGAACTGTGACATCTCTACTGGCATGGAATCTCAGATTAGTAGAAAGCGCCTCAAGCTTGAAGTCCGCCGAGCTGAAAATTGTCTTTCACAAATGGAAATTTCTGACTGCAGGATTCTTTCCCGGATCAACCAGGGGGATACTGATTCTGGACATTCCATCTTCCAGGAAAACCTAGGATCAAGATGTGAGCCTCACAAAGAAGCACTTCCTAAATCTGCTGCAGCACTGGACTCGGCTACTGTAGACACGAGATGGAATGATATCTCAGCTAAAAGTGAAGACAGCAAGTCTATTCAGATTACAAAAGCAGTCCCTGCAGATGGAAAGACTGGCATGATAGCTATGGCAAATGCCCCTTACCAGTACAGGCAATGTTCAGCTTTTATAGCAGTTAAGGGAAGGCAGTGTGGAAGGCGGGTAAGTGATGGTGAGGCCTACTGTTGTGTACACTTGAATTCACATTCCTGGGGAAAGCTTCCTCTAGAAGAACAAAGGCCACCTCCTGATTCACCTATGTGTGAAGGTATGACCACTCATGGTGATAAATGTAAGCATCGAGCTCGATTGGGCTCATCATTTTGCAAGAAGCATCGTCTTCAGAGAAACAATGACTCTATTAAGATGAATATACTCTCGACTTCCTTTGCGAACAGTACCAAGAGAGAGATTTGTCATAATGAGGCCATAGGGTTTTCTAGTTTAAATGCTAGTAATGGTGAAGAATTTGGATTAGTTAGAGAACATGAAATTTGTACTAAAGAGATGCTGATCCCAGTTGTGGTGGGTGTAACCCTGGATGAAAGAAATTGCTTGATGAATGAATCTGAGCTATCCAGTGCAATACCTATTCCAGTAAGAGCTCCTAGTCAAGGTTTGCCACGCTGTATTGGGTTCCACGGCCAAAATAATGGCGAGCAATGCCCAGATGATGCTAAAAAGCACACTCTATATTGTGAAAAGCACCTACCGAGATTTCTTAAAAGGGCAAGGAATGGTAGAAGTCGACTAGTTTCGAAAGATGTGTTCCTTTATCTTCTGAGAAACTGTTGCTCAAGGAAACAGAAATTATATCTTCATCAAGCATGCGATCTTCTATATGGGTTCATGAAAAGTAGCCTATCGCGTCAGAAGCCTGTTTCTAAGGGTGACATCATGGATTGGATACTATCTGAAGCTTCCAAAGATCTAAATGTTGGAGAATACTTGGTGAAGTTGGTTTCCAGTGAAAGAGAGAAAATAGCAAAGCTTTGGAGCTTTGCCACCACTGGCGATAAGCAAGCATACAACGCAGAGACCAAAATGCCCCCATCAACACTACAGAAGCATGGGAAGGACCATGGCTCCGAGAAGACTGTAAAATGCAAGATCTGTGCTGGAGAGTTCCCTGATGATCAAACAATGGGTGTACATTGGACCGAAGTTCACAAGAAAGAAGCTCGGTTGCTTTTCAGAGGATATGCTTGTGCCGTTTGCATGAGCTCATTTACCAACAGAAAAGTTCTAGAGGCACACGTAAAAGAAATACATGGTGTGCAATTTCTTGAGCATTCAATACTATTCAGATGCATGTCCTGCAATAGTCACTTTGTGAATCCTGAACAGTTATGGCAGCATGTTTTCTCTTTTCATCTAAAGGAGTTCAGGATGCCAGACCAAAGTCCTGATAACTGCCATACCCTGGATCAACTAGATCAAGTGTCTCAACAGACACTAGTGCCGGGAAATGGCCTCTGTCAGAATAATGGTAAATCAGAAAGAGAAGGTTCTCATAGATACATTTGCAGGTTCTGCGGATTGAAGTTCGATCTTCTACCCGATCTTGGTCGCCACCATCAAGTTGCTCATATGAACCCTAGTTCCATCAGCCAGTTTCTGCCAAAAAGAAGGCATCATTATGGTAAGCACAATAGACCTTGCCATCCTAGATTCAAGAAAAGGTTTGGAGCGGCATATAGATTCAAGCAGCAGGCTAGCTTTGGCCTGCAGAAGCAGTTCCCACCCCCTAATTCAGTATTCTCTCTGAGGCGAAAGTTGACAAGTCATATATCTGAAAATATGGCTCTTGGGAGACTGTTAGAGTCTCATTGTTCAGATGTTGCAGAGACCTTGTTTGCTGAGATCCAGAAAACAAAACCTCGACCAAGTAACTCAGAGATTCTTTCTATTGCTCGTACCACTTGCTGCAGGATAAAACTCCATGCTGCACTAGAAGTGAAGTATGGAATGCTGCCTGAAAATTTGTATTTGAAGGCAGCAAAACTTTGTAGTGAGTTGAATATTGAAGTAGGATGGCACCTAGAGGGGTTTATTTGTCCTCGAGGATGTAGGCCCCACACGAACACTCTATCCGTAACACCTCTACAATCTTCTTCTGATGGCAGTGTGGATGCTCCATCTCTTCCGGGGGATGCTATCAGTGACACAAAGTGGGATATGGAAGAACCCCACTTTATTCTCAGTCCAAAGGATTTCAACTGGAATCCTGTGCAGAAAGTTACTATTTTGTGTGAAGATGTAAGCTTTGGCAAAGAACCAGTTCCAGTGGCTTGCGTAATAGATAATGACCTTAAAGATTCACTTGACATTAGATTTGATGAAGCTTCTTATGGTCAAGCAACTACTATGCCCTGGCAGAGCTTTACTTATGTCACTAAACGGTTGATAGAACCATCTCTTGGTCTCGATAGTAAGGTACTTCTATATTATGTATTTTTGCTCATTAGTTTTTCTTAAACATCTGTTCGAGGAGGCGACAGATTGTCTTCCAAAAGTTAGCCATTCATATTTTGCTCCTTGCAATATTCGTATTTTCTAGTCTAGTTACCCAGTTCCCAACAAATGACCATCTTCTAATTTTGTTGCTACAGAACTCATACTTGGGATGTGGTTGTCAGAATGCGGAGTGTTGCCCTGATAAGTGTGATCATGTGTACCTGTTTGACAATGATAATGAAAAAGCTGAAGATATTTATGGTAAAACAATGCATGGTAGATTTCCATATGACGAAAGAGGTCAAATTATATTAGAGGTAAATGCTATTTGTCAATTTTCTGAATATGCTAAATTGTGTAACTACACCTCTGCTTTTGCATCTATCTATATCAAGAAACATCTGAAAAATACACAATCTACGCTCTAAGTGTGCTTAAGAACATGGGATTGGGTACGGCTTACCCATAAGAAAAGCACACACAATATATGTACAACTTAATGTAATGTTTTCTGCCTGCTTCATACATGTGCAAATATGCATAATATGGTTTGGGTTTTAAAACATTCAGATAAATGTATAAGTATACAAGGGTAATTAAAAAACATGTCCAGAAAATTAGTGTAGCAGAAATGCTAAGATAGATGAGTGGCAATATATTGAAAGATAGGATAAGAGATTATATTGAGGGAAGTTAGAGGTGGCCCCAATTAAGGGTTGAGAGAAAATCGTCTTAGGTGGTTTTGACATGTGCAACAGTGTAGACAAATAGTGTTCCAGTAAGGAGCGGTAAGATAGTAGTTAAAGGAGAGGCTAGGACTAGAGGTATGCCTAAACAAACATTGATTGAGGTTTTAAAGAAGGATATGCTTTTTGTTATTGTTACAGAGGGTATGGCCCTAAACAGAGGTGAGTGGAAGAAAAGCACTCAAACAGCCAACACCAAAAATTTGGGATAAAGCCTGTGTTGTTGTAGATAAACATATGAGTTTGATCACACACTGTAAGTTAAGCCATTTTGATTTTTCACCATTTGTTTTTGCACTTGGATTCTAGATTAAACCTTGAATATTTATTAGTTATTATGTAACAGGATTAAAGATTTATGTTTCCAGGAGGATATCCCCTTGGCATCTACATCCATTCTTTGTTCTAAAAGGCGGCCGCCTAGGCGCTAGGCATCGGGTGCCCGTCCGATGCCTATTAGGTGCCCGCCTAGACCCCCTGATGTCCGACTATGGATGTTTTGGGGTTTTATGGATTTTTTCTGCAATTTTTAGTAGATTTTTTGGATTCTTTTTATTGTTTTGAAGCGCCTAGATCTAGGCGGCCGCCTAGGCGGGCTAGGCGGAAGGTGCCCGCCCGACTAGCGCCTAGCGCTTTTCACAACCTTGCATCCATTACATCAGGATATATATATATATATATATATATATATATATATATATATATATATATATAGGGGAGTAGACATCACAATCTTTATATTTGTATATTAAGTTAAGCAAACAGGTCCATCCAAATCAAATGTTCCTTTCTCATCCTTACTCGTTTTTGAATTAGAAAAGAGTAATAAATAGTTCTAGAAATCATGTTCTGTTGGATGTGCTCTAGACAACGTAGTCACGGACTTTGTGAACATTTGAAATAATTTGTGAATAATTTGGGAACAGGCAACAAACTGCTTGTATGCACAACTAGTTCAGCAATTCATGGATTGTTTGCATACTTTGTACAGTTCATGAAAAAGTAACCAAGTTTATAAATAGTTTGGGACTTTTATGTTAGATCAGACCACTGTTTACAGCCTACTGGGCTTGGCGTAGGCTAGAATTTTTTATTATTGTAAACAATAATCCCACAGTTGTTGTCCTGGGCCTTCACTTAATACGATCACACAAAGGTCCGTGTAAATGAGCTCAAAAAAGAGCTTCTCCGTTTCTATTAAATTAACGTCTCTCCCTTCCACAAACATGCCCAACTGATGTGGGATAAATTTTCTCATCTCCTATCCTATTTAATGAGCTGATGTATCTTCCACGGTTCCACCTGATGTCTCTTCCACCATGTTGCCCACTCGATACAGGACTAAAGTTGCTCAATCTCAAATATTATCTGCACAAGCCATGTTGGGATAAGGTTCTAAAGTTTGGTTATTCCCTTTTAAATATTGATAAATCTTTTAAATAGACTTTTTGTTTACTTTTCTTAGAAAATAATTTTGTGAAAGCTTTGAATTATTAACATTAATTTACATTTTGTTTAGAAATACGACTATACTATCCATCTTTTTATATATTTTTATTCCAACTTTTCCAACATTTCTGAACTTTTGTCACGTTCCGTACTTTTCAAACTTGCCGAATTATTCCAGGATGCGGATGCTGAACTGGTAAGTATAGGGATAGTGATCGACCAGGACTGGGTTTCCACCAGTTGATTTTTCCCTAATTTCTCTCCATCCTATTTATTATGGGATTTATGAGCTTTCATCCAGCACATTTAACGTTGCCATCAGCGTATAGGATAACATGAATGATACCACCTTGACTGCAGGTTGGACCATTCCCCCAAATGATGCAGCCAAGATTTTGATCAAGGGGGTGATTGGTAAACATTAGGCGTTAAAGATGTAATAGGTAATTCGTTGAACGAAATTCAGATAGGACAAAAAGGTAATCATGAGTCTAAATTTATGAATGGATGTAACATTAAAAATAACATAAACAATTTGGTCCTCCTACTAAAAGGATATGGGAATGGGGTCTTTGTAATTTGTAGTCAAAAAGTTATCTTCCAGATTATTAAATTACTATTTGGCCTCTTTTCTCTGAATGACCCTGGGGCTTATAGTTTTTGTTTTAAAATAACATTGATCCGGGAAGCATAAATTTGGAAGTCAAAATAAACTACAATGTTGTTGGTTATTCTTCCTAATAGAAAATCTCACAAGTTTTCTCTAGCAATATTCCATTTCAGAGTTGAAAAAGAAGTTTTAAACAATACCTCATATTTGCATAAAAATGATCCCGAAGAAAAGTTCCAAGTAGAAAGTCTTCTTGTTTGACCTTTTATATCTATTCTTTAGTGTTCCTGTTGCAATGTACATGTTTTGCAGTCGTAGGCTGATCATGGAACTGAACTAGATAGGGTTTCGGATCTAGTTCTGAAGTTTGTTAGATAAAAGTAATGAACCTCACAAAAATAGGAGACGATAGATTTCTTTGAACAAAAAAAAGTTGAAAATCATCAGGGCCTGAGATGCAAGGAACTTAACCTTGGTCTGTCCAACACTTCACGAGGAAGCTCAGATTTTGGAACACCCTCACTTATCTGTGGAATGGACTCTTGATCGACTTTAGACTTCTGTGCTGGTTTAGGAATGATTACTATATTGTGGGATTAAGAAGGCGCATGTAGGTAACTCAGGGCTAAGAAGAGCGTATTTACCATGTGTTGCTACGTTCTGTAGAACCGAGGCCGACTGCCCTCCGGGGCTAGATGCGGCTATGCCACAGATGTCGCATGTTTTTATCAAGTTGATGTTTAACTCGTACTATATGAGTAAATTTTCCACTTACTGGTTGCCTTCTCATAAATTATACAGGAAGGATATCTTGTTTATGAGTGCAATTCTTTGTGCAAATGTGAAGCAACATGTCATAATAGAGTTTTACAGAAAGGGGTTCAAGTCAAACTGGAAATTTTCAGAACGGAAAAGAAGGTATCAAGTTCTATAATTTTCTTCAATCATCATTTTCTTTAGTGGTAATCTGTTCTTCTCTCAGGGTTGGGCAGTAAGAGCTGCAGAAGCCATCTCACGTGGTACTTTTGTCTGTGAATATGTTGGGAAAATCCTGAATAAGGCGGAGGCACACAAGAGGAGAGAGAGGTTTCACAATTCGCCCACGAATCTGTAATTTTTGCTGGTCTATTATATCTACTTATAATAAAACATAAATTTTAAATATTTTCAGGTACGACAGTGTTGGTTGCAGCTACTTGTACGATATTGATGCTCATATTGGTGGTTCAAAAGGCATCGGTGAAGGGACAATTCCTTGTATAGTTGATGCCACGAAAATTGGGAACGTCTCACGGTTTATTAACCATAGGTAATACCGAAAGAAAAGGAAAAAAAAAAAAAAAATGTACTTCTGTAGTCGGTCATTCTTCCATTACTAGTTTCTTGAAATTGATTGCTTCAACTTCTTTTGGCCAATTGCTTCTCTGGTAAAGTAAACTTTTTTTTTTTTTCTCATTGAATTCGTTGCAGTTGTTCACCTAATCTTGTTAACTATCTAGTCCTAATTGAGAGCATGGACTGCCAGCTTGCGCATATCGGACTCTATGCGAATCGGGATGTATGATCTTTTTCCTGTACATTTCTCTTTTCTTGTATGCAAGCTAGACGAGGATGAACTATGTGCTAACTAACACGATTCGATTTGCCTGGTAGATCGCCGCAGGGGAAGAACTAGCTTATGACTATCGAAACAAGCTTCTCTCAGGAGGACAACCGTGCCATTGCGGAGCTGCAACTTGTCGGCACCTAATTGAAGCATAAAAATGGCCCCCCCATCTGGATTCTACTGGAAATTCCTCCATTATTGGAGGATACAATGATTCTTTTGGAGAGGTTTGACTATTCTAACAGCTCCCTTTCTTGGTCCAGATTGTACAGGAAGGGAATTGTAATCCACCATGATTGTACGGATTGCACAGCCCAACAATACATCACTCTTTAACTGATGATCCTGGTTAGATGTAATGAGTAGAGTAGTGAAACCTCTTTCGCTGTAGCAAAGCCTGTAGCTTTGAATTGTAATTACATGGCACATTTTTTTATGTACAAAATTCTTTTTAGAGGATAAATCAAAATTTTCCCTGCCACTTCGGTTGAAGATTGAAGTATTTTTTTTTATGATAGAGCGCTTCCAGGATATAATATGCTTGTTAGCCAATTATAGTAGAGTATTATTTGTAATATAAATTGTCCTTTTCAATGGATTGATTGAAAAATCATCACTAATACATGAACATGACTATACTGTGTCATATGTGCTTTAATCAACAAAAGAAATTCAGACGCCCATCAACATGACCAAATTCTTCATGGCATTGCTCAAAGACAGCCATGCTTGAAGTTATCGCCACCAATAACCATTTATCAAATGCCAGCCAGAGATGCACAACAAGAAAGCCTTTATTCCATATTTTGGGGGTCGGTGGTTTGAATTCTCTTCTTCCATTCCATTCGGCTACGTTAAAGGACATGCATTCTGCAACACTAACAAGATCACATAAAAGATGCAACTGGAAAAAAAAATGTTATTAGCCAAAATCAATGCCATAATTTTCATGAGATTAATACCCAGTTTAGGGTACAACAGAACGGATAATTCTCTGATACTTATAAAAAATAAAAGTTCCAAATAAATAACCCTCCAAAAGTTTGTAGGCTTTACAAGATATAAACACAGGTCAGATGTATACAAAATGAAGAAAACGACGCGTCCATAAACGATTGTCCAAAAGGAGTTATAATTATGTCCATATTTTCTATTTTTAGGGGACCGCAAAACCAACTTCAAAAAGAGGAAAAGGTGGACCAAGAAACAGCTGAAGTTTTGCTTCTCAATAGCTATTATGACCTATGACTGCACCAGTTAAAGCTGTACAATTGCGACATGATGCCATGGCTTCACTTATCTCATAGTTTGTCCACCACCTCAGCAGGCACGTTGAGATCAAAAAGAGGCGCATCACCAGGGCCGTCTCTTCTAGCACGTTTCTGAGAAAAGCATCCGCTATCCTCTGAACTGGAAGATCCATGAAACTGAAGGCCAGTCCGTTTACCTGCTGCTGGTACATTAACCCCTGCATTACTAACCCCTACGAAGCAAGTTGACAATATAACTGATCTGTGGGTTAAATAGCACAAAGAAGTTTATAGAATCATACCGTCTGCTGCTGAATCGCATTGTGCACTGCTATCCTCGTTACTGGTTTTCATGCCTTTCAGGCTCTGATCAGAATCCCAACAAAGGGAAAGCTCCGATGCCCTCTCCAGGCCCTTAGACTTATATGGGGCAATGTTGTGGGTCGCTCGTTGGAGAGGATACAACAAATCATTTTCTATACATTGGTACCTATAATGATGCTGTCAGTAATGGTACAAGTTACAACATAACATAGTAGCAAAACATCTTGAAAGTAACTTACATCTGCTTGCACAGCCTATCGACCACATTGGAGAGATTAAACACGTGCCTCATTGTGTCCATAACCTCCTCATCTGAGAAATATTGAAAATCCTTCTCCAGGAACATCGATAGCTTCTCGACATTGGATTCTAATTGCTGCTGTTGCTCCTCGAATAGGTTTTGCTTCAGCTCTCTCTCCTGTGGTGTCATCTCATCCTTAAAGAGCTCATCACCAAACATGTAGAATGCAAAAGGATAAGAATATGAAAGAACACGTCTTGATCTGAACAGCCTGGTCAATCCATTCATCACCCAAGTGTAGTCTTTGATCCTAGATTCTTTGTTCTCTGAAATAGAAATCTTTCTCTGAATAGTTTCCTTGAGATTACTTTCCTGCTTAAGAGAATCAGTGTGAGCCTTGTATCGGTTGTGATAATGCATGTATCTGTAAAGGTCTCGCCTTGCACGTTCTGTCCTTTTTGCCTGGTCTTCCTTGAAGCGTCCACAACTATGCCCGCTAATGCTTGTCCATGTGTGATCTCGTCCGGTTGCACCGCCACATAACCAACTATAGAGACCATGAAGAATATTTTAGAGGGCCATTGTTTAGTGTGTAGGTTATGGTAACCTAACCTTGCAAAATTATGACATAGAAATACAGAAGAAAATATCTTCCCTAAAAATAATCATCACATAATTCCTAGATAAGACAAACGAATCTGATCTAGTTGACTTTTAATGTTGATTCTTTTGGTACTATTAGGGTCCATCATTCAAACTAAATAGCATCCAGATTGATAAAATAAGACAAGGTGCATTGGGAACGGGACACCATTTTCCTGTGTCTCATGACACATAGTAAATCAATGACCAATAAAGAAGCAAGCTACGTGTCCTAGAAGGCCGTGCCACATCACCAATTGCAAAGACCATTAAGTCTTTGAGAGGACCATTGCTTATATAGAAGTTTGCAGGGTATTCAACCATGCAAATTATGCCATAAATCTAGTAGTGTAGAAGAGAACATTTCTAATAATATAATTATCACACAATTACTACTTAAGACAAATGAACCTCATTATGATCTTATTGGCACTACTTCGGCATCCATCATCTTTCAACCAACTAGCAACTGATATGACACAAGATGCAGGTGTCATAAATTTTTTTAATTGCATGTATGGAATCTATTAAAAAATCAAGGAACTACAAAGAAAATCATGTTTTCGAAGTGGATCTTGTGTCCTAAATGGCATGTTCTGATGCCAATAGGCTGTTTCTGTTAACAGGCTGTGCTCCTAGTTTCCATTGTGTCAGATGTCAAAAGAGCATAGACTTGACGATAGTGAAAACATGAAATGGTTGATAGATGTAGATTGGACAGCTGTATGGTGTTTGCTCCATTCATCCAACCAAACAGTCCATAGGGGCTAGTCAAGTTTTCAAGAGATTATTTGGATTTAAAAGCTTTAAAAGTCTATATGGTTTCCAGGTCGAGAATGTTGCATGGACATGTGAAAATGGTGTCTGTATCCAAACCGAATCCCTATGTCCGTATTCGTGCATTATAGGTGACAATATTGTACCTATCTATAAATGTTTGTATCCCGTATTAGTATCGTGTCCATATATGTATCTCATAGGAGTTGTATGATCAGACTATAAAACTATTAATTTCTAAACCACTGTAAAGTTGGGTTTAACCCATTTACATTTACCCGATAATTCTGCATGAGTGATAAACCGTGTTGGGTGATACGTAATGCAGAAAGTGTATGATAAGGTAAGATGTCTCCTTTGTATTATGTATCATATCGTTAATAGGTAGCATTGTACCACATCGGAAGATATGTATACTGTATGATCTGTATCTAAGATGTCTACAGAGGTCGACGTACGTACTTGATCCCGTTTAAATATGCACATCCACCTTCCCTTAGCAGTATACAATTTGTTTCCAACATGACAGAGTGAGATTAACATTAGAGTGAGGCTAACATGATGGTTTTAAGCTCAAAATGGATCGATGACGAGAAGTGTTTTTTTTAACCCATGACAATATTCCTTCTTGCTATGTCCTTAGCAAGGTTCGCAGTGTTAGAATCAATATCAGACCCTTCTTATAAGCATCGGTATCGACAGTTCCAGGCAGTCTGGTGTTAGCATTGTACCAAAACCATTTCTGTAAATGTCCATGTTGACTCATTAAAGTTAGGGGGCTTTCGTAAATAGACTTGATTTTTAACAAGAATTCAAGCTTTAATGAGTCAATGTGTTTTCCAACAAAAATAATGAACATGAATTTTTAAAGTCAAGTTTATTTGCGAAAGTATCCCTGAGCTTAATTATTCAAGAGGGACATTTAGTTGAAAGAAATCTTGGGGAAATTAACAATACTAGTCTGCACCCCTATATATATATATATATATATATATAAGGTGTAACTTATATAACAATACTAGTCTGCGAAAATATCCCTGAGCTTAATTATTCAAGAGGGACATTTAGTTGAAAGAAATCTTGGGGAAATTAACAATACTAGTCTGCACCCCTATATATATATATATATATATATATATATATATATATATATATAAGGTGTAACTTACACCCGTCAAAAAAGTGATTATGGGTTTACCCTAATGACAATCTACATCATCCATTCTGATCTATATATTTGAAAATCTCAGTAGGTTGAAGATCAAGTCGTTTGAAAACACTCAACTTGTGGATCACAAGATGCGACATTGTTTGTTCTTAAGACATAGAACCATTGATTTTATCATTTATGATACATATGCAGAAGATCTTACAAATACTTCATATCCGATACATATTAGTTTTATGATTTATAAATCAGAATGGAAACTGTTGATCATCCCTTTTGATGGTTTACCAAACACGCCTGTGGGATGTAACTAGAATTAGTTACACCTAGGTGAACTGTAACCCAGCTCTACATGTATATAATACAGTTGTACAGACACTTGGGAGTTTCTCAAAAGTGTGCGCTAGAAACACTTATTTTGGAATTCCAACCCAAAACTATTGAAACCAATGAAATTGTGGGTATCGAAACTCATAATGATGTTTTAGTAGAAAATTGGGTGGAACAGTATAAACGGCGATGGTTTGGTTAATTCAATCCTGTTGTGAGAAGGATGGGAGAAGAGAGTTGTTTAAAATGTCTTCCGTCACCTTTACTATCCTTTACCTTTGAATGAACATTGAACATTGCAGCACCATTAGTTAGGAGAATATATCTGCTTTGTCATCCATGTCTACCTCTTTTGAAACTTCATATTTATTTCTTTTCTTATTTTCCCTTAATTGTCATCTCCTTTTTGCTATGTCTATCATCGCCATTATTGGCACCATTCTTCGTCGGTGAAAATCAATCGATTGTCATCATCATCATCTAAGCCTTCTTTCATCGAATAGGGTTGGCTAAGGACCACAAGAAAGCTCCAAAAACAAAATGATAAAAGACTTTGAACGACAATCATGAGGTAACCTCTCGTCACCCCTCTGCTGTTGGGGCCAATGTTCTCCTAAGGTAGCACGACCATGAGAGACTCTTGCCATAAAACATAGAACACCTCTAGGTGGTTAGAGTGCACTTTACTCATGCAGTTTAAGCTCATGCAACCAATGAGCTCTCGTTGGAAGATCCAACAGAACTTTTATCCTAAATAACGTATTATTCCATTAAATGATTACATAATCAAAACTAATATATAACATAGTATATTCTTTGATAATCAATCTGGTGGTTATTTATTTGATTAAACTATTTTTTTTTACATTAGGTAGCTTATTATTTAAGATTGTGATTCAGTTATAGTTTTGCTACTTTTGATATGTAAATAGATATATCCACGAATTGACCAGCTAATATTTATGAAGTAGGCATTCTCATGCTCATAGCTACCTTGGCTAGGAATTTGGCACAATATAGACGTCATGACTAAGCCAATTCTTTCATGGAACTTTCTTATGCTCCACCACCAACCTAGTTATGATGGGAAAAGGCGATGGATTATGATGCTGATGCCAGCATTGCAATTGGTAATAAAAAAATTAATGTTATACTTCTTACATTGTAATCTACATTGCATGGGGACAAACACGACACAACATAATATTGACACATGGATACGAGCCACGGCACAAATCTTGCCGTGTCCTAGATTATTTTGGCATTTGCATCATTCCTAATACATGTAGGACACAGAGACACTGACATGACACCGACATTTTGAGTGTCCACGCTTCCTAGGTTGTAAGTGACTATTCTTCTGGTAGTAATATGCCTCAACTCATCATGAATAGTATATTCTAGTAGAAATCTATAATATATAGTGTCATGAATATACACATAGTAAGTATTTATTGTTGAGGTAAAGGAATAACATTGTGAAGAGAATAAGAGGGAAATTACAGGAAACACTCTTAACATTTGAAGTTTATTAAGATTTATCCCTAATTTAAGTTTCCGCCACAAAGCATGTGCCCTACACGTGATCTTCCAAATGACTAAAATACCCATACTTTTGAGTTTAGATAAAAAAAACTATATAGGATATATGTTTATTTAACTTCTAAATATAAATAAAATATCTTATTCCTCCTCCCCTTGCCCTTGTTGTCGACTTCCAACACCGTCG
Source organism: Iris pallida (assembly GCA_029216955.1). Classification (NCBI taxonomy): domain Eukaryota; kingdom Viridiplantae; phylum Streptophyta; class Magnoliopsida; order Asparagales; family Iridaceae; genus Iris; species Iris pallida. The sequence goes on from JANAVB010004798.1 coordinate 4,726,206, forward strand.
CTAGCAACTCTCACTCATCCTCCTCCCTGCAACCCTAATCAGACTCCCTCCCTTCTCACCCTCCTCTCACAACCTCTCCCTTGCCTTCTCCACCCAAGGTTGCTGATATCAGATATGGGTGGTCCGATATCGGTTGGGGGTTCACCATATCGAAAAACTGAAACTGGGTCATGTCGGGAGATATGGATCCATAGTGGTATAAAATAACAATTCATTACATATATGGCAATAATTAAAGCATTAATATAAATCAACAAGTATCCTTAAATAGTTCCAATAATCAATAACTCACGACTATACTTCAAACTGTAATTAAACAAAGTTCTTGTCGATAAAGTTTACCAAGCACGATATTTAAAAAGATCTCAAAACAAAACCATAATATAAGCTAGCAAGCTACTAAAAGACATCATTTGTCGTCTTCTTCTTCAAACCTTTCTTTGAAGATGAACAATTGGGATCTGAACAGAGAACAACGGTTAGGGCTAAAGGTGCAAATGAGTTTTGTTATTAATGGGTAAACGAGTACATATAAGTTTTTTCATTAGATTGGGCTGATGTATCAGCTGCTGTTACAGTTCAGCCGATTTATCGGTAGACTGGCCGGTATGAGCTAAGGGTTGGTTTTTACCATGCCGGACTAACATAACATATCGGTTACCCCTTCAGAACAGTAAATCAGCTGGTGTATATTGGCTAGTATCCTAAACACTTGCACCCCACCCTCTCTTCTTGTTGTCCCTCTTGTGAAGAATACCGCATGCCTTGCAAGGGATCCGTCGCCTCACACCAGAGGAAAGGCACCATGAGGGGGAAAAGGGTAAGAGGTAATATCTTTGAATCTAATTGGCTGATGCTCTATATGAAAGGAGATGAAGATGGAAAGAGAAGTCGTTTTGTGCCGTAAAGAAAATATTCGGTCCTAAACGCAAAGAGAAGGAATTCACAAGTTATATAGTCCTCTCTCCCTCTCTAGTCTTTTTTTAATGTCTTAGACAATATGATATATTGTTGAAATATCACCCTTTGTTGGTGCAAGAAGGCTAAGAAAGGGGGTGCGGTTTGTGCACCACCAAGACCTTTCCCACATGAGGGACAACAAAGAAGACCGGGCAGAGACACAGGAGGAGCAGGGAAAGGTTGCAAGAGGTGGTTGATGAGGACAGTCAGGGGAGGGTTGCTGGTGACTATGCCGGCCACCGGCTGCAAGGACCAAGGGAGGAGGGAGGATTATTTTGGTTTATAATTTGTAAAAGTAAAATAATTAGTATATATAGTTTTTAATTTAGAAATTTTAGGCGAGGGATACCTTAGGTCACATGTCTTTTCACGGATGGAAATTACTTAAATTAAATGGTAAGGGAAGTCTGCAGAGAAATTAGCATTATGGGGGAAATCTAAAAACTTCAAATGTGTAGGGGTTTACTGTAATTTACCCATAATTGACATCAAGTACTGCCATGGTGCCGCCACTACATAGACATTTCAAAGTCCTTACTGCTTAGACTGCCAGTGACCTTCAATATATTGCTGGTTTGGATTACTGTTGCAAACAGCAGCAGAAGCAACTTTTGACAGCAGCATCCCACCTGCTGTCAAAAGTTGCCCCATTTTGAACTGGCTTTTGAAAATAAAATTTGATAGTCTGCTGTTACCAAACAAGTTTTGGGGAACATTTTCAAAAAGTAAGCAGAAGCAGCCACTACCGCTGCCTGGCCTGAATCTAGTATTCTATAAACAATTGTTTTTAGCAGCAAAAGCCTCATTTGTGCTATACATATTTTTCTTTTATTGGCATTACCAGAAGAAAATCAGCAACAACAAAAAAAAGCTTAATAGATGTATTTTCTGCAAAACAAAAATTATTTCAAGTTTTTACTTGAGAAATATGAGATAGGAAGAAAAAAACAACTTCACTAGCCATGCACAAAATAAAGCTAACTATTATTTTCAATATACTTCAACACTATCAGCATCATCATTAGCAGACCCCAGAATATTGTGATGGAGGCTTTGTTTGTACTTGTTGTTGTGTTGTTGAATTAATGACATAACATCTGCCCAGAAGGAATTGAGAAACTTATGAATATCAAACAAGAGACATTAAGGCATGTTAGGAGTCCTTACCAAAATGATTGTCCACAGATACATGAAACTAGGTTGCACCCACCATTCTTCTCAACGGGCTTATGACACTTGGGGCAAGGCTTTGTGTTAACTGTAATCCAATTCACAGTCTCCGATTCGTCATGGCATTTCTTCTTCCAGAGCTCCCACATTGTGCAAGAACAAGGTGAATGTGCTTCCAGTAAACAACTGAAACAAAACTGTCGCCCACATGTACACTCCACCTCACAATAAATGTCACCTTCAACACGTATAGCATTTCCACAATGTGGTACACTGGGACACCATTTAACCTTATTATTGTCTTCTATATAGGATACGAGCAAAAAACGATCAAATCGATCAGCAATATCAGGATGTCTTGCGCTAACTAAATTTCTGACAATCGCTTCATCACAAACAGCATCACACTTGGGAGCCATACACCTAATGCGTCGGCTTTGCCCATCATTTATCTTGACAATAAAATGCTCCGTCCAACCTGAATAAGAGAGAACCCTCAATGCAGAGAAGATATGAGAGGACAATAAGCACACACAAGGATTCTATAGGATGTTTATTAAGAAAGCAGTTCCCATCATCCATCTCTGCGAAGGATCAATGTGGTACTTGTTTATACTTGTATATTTCAAAGAAGAAAGAAATACTTACAATCGTTGCAATAGCAGTGTCCACAGTCCATTTCAGTGACGACATCAGAACAAACATCCTCAAAGCAGATATTACAAGTATACATGCTTGTAGAACCCGACAAATCAATGCCTTTGCCCTCGATAATCGTAACTCCAGCCTCAGAAAACAACCGCTCTTTTCCCTTCTGTTCTAGCAGCTCAAAGATCCGCTCCACATCCCATCGATAGTGAATAAGTAGAGTCCTCGCATGCTGCTCACTTATAACTAACAACTCCATCACCTTTCTTAAGTCTTCCTTCTGAGTACACATAACACGAACTCAGAATCTAAGGAAAAACACAGATTTCTCTTTCCGTTGAGAGTATAGATAATGGGGCAAAGGTCTAACCTGTGCTGCCAAGAGCGATTCTTTGGTAATAACCTGCAAGGAACAAGTGACAAACAACTTTATACGTCAGCTGACATAATTCAGTCACTTTATGCAATAAAATAACATTTTGTTTCTTTTTCTCAAATTTCTCATATCCATTCCAGATTACAAACATCTTAATTCTATGGAATAAAATTGTGAGCAGTTCACAAAAACTAAGGGTGTGTTTGAATATGAGTTTAAACTCAATGTTTTGAGTTTAAACATGAAACCAGCAATAAATAGTGTTTGGCTGCTCGCCCAAAACAGCAGCACTCCCAAAACAATTTTGGGAACCAAAGTTCAAACTTTGTTTTGGGAGAAGAGAAAACCCCTCTTTTCGCAGTAGATTTTTTCTCTCTCAAAACGGTAGCACCAGCACTCCCACTCCTCTTTCCTTATATTCTTCTTCCTAATTCTCCCTCTCCACCACTCTTCTTCTCCAACTTCACCATCTCCACCAAGTCTCGAAAGTCTAACCTTAAATCTGACTCTAATTCCTCCCATTTTACACACATTCCTCTCTCCTCTTCCTTTCCAACTCATGGACACCAACCCCCTCTTCCCTGGAGAGCCCAAGTCCCATGACCAGGAGCTCGAGCTCAACCAGGCCAGAGTCTTCTCTCCCTCTCCACGGACGGTTTCGGGGACAGCCAGCCGAACTTCCTCCGGATTCGGGACCCGACGAAAGAGCTCCAACTGAGGCTCAGCTCCGAGGCGGGCCCCACGGACCATCGTCGAGTTCTTGTTGATCTTGAGCGTTACCTTGATCATGTCGTCGACGGAGACGGAGACCGGGAGCATCGCGGCTCCGCCGCAGCCGAACTCCTCTCATCCTCGTCCTGATCGTCAACGTCGAAGTCAACGATTTGTCGGTGGCCGGTGGGTGTCCCCGACGTCCTCATCGCCGACACTACTCTCTTCTTCTTTACGCTTCTTATTTAGAGCGGGAGCGGTTGGAAATTCGTTGCAGAAAATAGTCCATGGATGTGTTCGAGATTAGGTCATATGAATTTTTTATTGGGTGTTCCACCTATCGAAGAAGGATATTTCCTGACTTTTTTTTTATTGGATGTTCCTCAAACATTCTACAATTTTTTTCTTGAAAGTTGTTCTCTAAATTTTTTTTACCAAATAAAATCTTTAAACTTTTGTTTCTTATAACCATTTTTCAATTAAAAGTAACCAAACGCAAAGTCAAAATTTATAGAACTAGAAAACAACTCTATAACATCTTTGAAAATTGTTTTAAAATCCAATTTTCTGAAAGCATATCAAAACGGACCCTAAATTTTTTTTGTAAATTCCTCAAAACTTATATCTTTCTCCAGTATCTTAACCAATCATAGATATTGAAGTTCTTCAAGTGTGTAAGAAAAACCCTCTCTTTTTTCTTCTCAAATTTCACCTATCAAACCATTGTATAAAAAAACTCATATTGTTTCTTCTCAAATTCAGTAACATTTGGGTTCCATCCCCTAAAAGAAAATCCATATTTCTTCAAATTCTTCACAAAATCACAATATACCAAAACTTGTGATGATTTTGAATTCTTCAAGTAGCTAAAATAAATCTACCATATCCTTCGATGATCACAAATTAACCCTACTAACTATATTGAAAGGAAGTTCACCAATAATCAAATTTTCTATAAAGGAATTCCCAACAAACCAAATGTTAATTCCATGAATGTTTTATTCTTAAAAATTTCTAAATATTTACCCCATTATCTTCACCAATCTCAAATATTTCCAGTTCCGTACACTACAAAATTCCACTTTGGATTAAATTCTTGAGAAATCACAAATATATCAAAACTTATTAGCTAAAAGTCGGTCTAGTGATGATAGGGTTGGGCATTTGGGTCCAGGCCGCGTATCCGATCCGGACCGAATTATAAATTGTCAACAAGTCGGTTCCTAAACTTTCAAAATTAAACGGGACGAGACGTGTGAAATTTGCAGGGCAGGGTTTGTTTCAATTCCAAAATAAACGGGGTCCCGACCCAGCCCGTTTGTTTTGGATTCTACATATGTGAGTCATGTTACCCCAAATTCAGTCGATCCCAGCCGTAAATTTTATTCAAAAATCTAAGGACATTTGAAATCATCTCTGACTCTCTCAATCTCGCGTTGAAGAGTGAAGACTAATCTCCACGACCGTCATCCTCATGTTGCCGCCAACATGTCGACGGTCCCGATACAGTCACCGACCTACTCACCTGAACCTCGCGCACGCCTCACCTTCGCAGCACCGCAGCACTCCCTCCGTGCGTATCTTGGTACCCACAACAGCTACCGCCTCGCTCCGCCCAATCGTCCTCCAGTCGTCATTACCTGCGTCAGCGTGCCACCTCGCCGTCGGAAGCGAAGCCATGCTCCCCCTTCTCCCGTCCCATCAACTCTGCCACAAGAGAGTCAACGGACTCATCACTCATCAGGTAAATGCTTCCATCAGACTCATCCCGCTCCACGACCCGCTCCATAAGCTCGTTTTTGTCCAAATTTTCTACAAATTTATCAATAATGTGATTTGAAAACCACAATCATAGTGTTTTCAAGCAAAACACATTGATTCTAACAATCACTTGGATTGTAATTATGATTCTAAAAGCTACTTTCTACAAATTTATCAAAAATTACAAGAATATTTTTTTCTCAAAAATTATACTTAACAAAAACTAATTTATAAATAACTAGTGTTGACAATGGATTTAAACATATCAATGAACACTATAATTTTAATCAAAAGTAACATTTACATTATAAACTAAAATCAATATATAAAAATTGATGAAAATTGAGTTATTCTATAATAAAAAGTAAGATTCATGTAGATAAAAACCATATGAAATAATGAAACATTAATATAAACTCAATCATTGTCATCACCGAACTAGCAAACTTATAAACAAACGATAATTAGGAGAAGAGAGCAAAGAAGTAATTTGGCATGTTAACAATGATTCCTTTGACATGAATATCGTGAAGGCAAGATCTGGAACGAAAGTAACAGGATCGGTAGGGTTCGCCGTTGACCTTTGGACATCAGATTGAAGGCGATGAACCCATGACTCCATTTCACTTTTCATATCTGCTTCTTTACGTGAATGGCCTCATCAAACTTGTCTAAGGAGGAGAAGAAGTTATACAAGCTATTAACGGGGTTGGTGTTAACAACAACGTGAAAATCAAAGAGAGAGTCTGGACGTTCAACGTCCGGATTGGTTAAAGCGGCGGAGGGGACAAAATCGTTTTTGTCGACAGTGAAATCTATAGTGATGGTGGAGAGAACCCCAATATTATATAAGAAAAGGACAAGAAAAGTTAAATTAAATTTTAGTTTAATTTTTCCTTGAAAGAGGAGAATGAGAGGGGGAAGATGTGACCGAAGAATCACATGCCAACAAGGTGTGGCAGAAATAAAAGAAATCAATACAAATTTGAAGAGAGTAATTACAAAACTATGATTATGGAGATTTTACACATTCCACTTGACCAATATGTCATTTTTGAGTCCCGCTTTACAATCACAATTGACTAACACTAGGGATTACAGAATCACCTCATGTGATTACGGAATCTTGATTGACTAACCCCCCCCCCCCCCCCCCTCCCCCATAATTTTACTATTTGTTTCGGTCCACTAATTTAGATGTGAACAATCACCTTTCCTATGCGTTTTTTGTTTACATTTTTCCATTAGTTGAACTAGACATCATTATGTCTTCAGTTGGAGGTGGAGCCGGAGGCATGTATGCTAACCTCCTCCATTTGGAGAAATAGGTAGAGGCATAGTTATTCTCCGAGTCAGAGAGAAATATTTTTGGTGGATGCGGAGGTAGAGGGTTTAACCTCCGACCCTAACCTGACCTGCTTACATCCCTATAAAAGACCACATGCTAAAGCCCATGCATGTTCATCCCTCAAAATATCAAGATATTTCCTCACTACCATTACCAATCACAAACTTTCCAGTTCCATTAGATGATAAAAGAATCCATTCTTAGTCAAATGCTTGAGAACTCAGCAAGTATATCCGAATATATCAGCTAACATAACAAAAAGCCCATTTAATTTTTTCTTCTAAAATTCAGTAACATTCCATTCCATCGACTAAAAGAATCCATTTTTCTTCTAATCCTTCATAAAGTCACAAAGATATCCAAATTTATGACCATCTCGAATTCTTCAAAACAGCTATATATAAGAAATTTCTTATATCCTTTAGTGATCACAAATATTTCTTAACCCTATTCACTACATGGAGAGTGCAAAAAGAATGAAATTTTCTATAAAAGTATCACCAACAAACCACATGCTAACTCCCATGAACATATCTTCCCCATTATCTTCACCAATCACAAACATTTCAAGTTACCCGCTAAAAGTTGAACTTTTCATCAAATTCTTAAGAAATCACAAATATATCAAAGTTTATCAGTTCAAACTTCCATCTAGTGACTAGCTAGAATCGATTAGGGGCCAAACAATAAGAGTAAATATCCAGCTAACCCTAATTTCCATTTAATCCTATTCACCACAACAGATAGTCAGTTCACAAGGAATGATTTTTTATTATCAAAGTACCGCCAACAAACCACATGATAAATCTCATGCATGTTAATTCCCTCAAAAAATATATATATCTCCTCATTAACATTATCAATCACAACCAATCCCAGTTCCATTCACTGAAAAAGAAAATCCATTTGATGATCACAAACATTTTTAACCCTATTCGCTAGAACAGACAGCCAGTTCACAAAGAATGGAATTTTCTATCGAAGCATGTGCACAATTATCCTTTTTTTTATCAAATTGTTTAGAAAATGCAAACATAATACAAATTTATCAGCTAAAATTTCAAACTAGATCCAACTAGAATCAGAAATCAATGAGCAAAGAAAAAGAGAAGATCTCAAGCTAAAACCCTAACCATAGTTGGACCTCTCTTATCAAAGAGACGAACCAATGACAGTCCTCCCCGTGACCATCCTCGAGGCCTTGGGGAACGGTCTCCTAGTTGGCATCTTCGATATCCTTTGATGATCATAAGGATTTCTTAACCCTATTCACAAGGAATGAAATATTCTATAAAAGTATCACCAAGAAATCCATGCATGCTCATTTCCTCATATTTTCTACATATTCGTCAATATCTTCACCAATCAAAAAATATTTCCAGTTCCATCTGTAAAAAAAAACCATTTCCAATCAAATTCTTGAGGAATGACAAATATCTCCAAACTTAATAGCTAACGTAAAAACAATGTTTCATCATTAGTAATAAAAAAAATGTTCCATCTCCATTAGCTAAAAAGATCATTTTTTCCTTCAAATCACCCTCTCGAATTCTCAAATCCGCTGAAATTCTCCCCTTTTGATGATCGCAAACATTTATTAACCCTATTCACTACAAAGAAACTGTTTTCATCAAAATTACATCTAATGCTCCCAAAGAATGAAATTTTCTTCAAAATTACATCTAATGCTATCCTGTTTTCATCAAATTACTGAGAAACTGCAAACACAATCCAATTTATCAGCTAAAACTTCGATGAAATCACCCTCTCGAATTTTCAAATCAGCGAAAACTCTTCAAGTTCTCCCATTTCCTTTGACGGTCACAAACATTTGTTAACCCTATTAACTACAATGAACATCGAGTTCGCAAAGAAAGGATTTTTCTTCAAAAGTACATCGAAAGTTATCCCTTTTTCATCAAACTACTGAGAAATCGCAAACATAATCGAAATTTATCAGCTAAACTTCGATCAAATCACCCTCTCGAATCTTCAAATCAGCTAAAATTCTTCAAATTATCCCATTTCGGTTGATGATCGCAAGCACTCGTTAACCCTATTCGCTACGACGAACAGCCAGTTCACAAAGAAGGGAATTTCCTACAAAAGTACATCAAAAGTCATCCCCTTTCTCATCAAATTACTGAAAAACCGTAAATACAATCCAATGTTTATCAGCTAAAACTTCGACCAACGAAACGAAACCCTAACCCTAATTTCTGGGTGGCGCAGCTTACCGAAGAGACGGACCAATGGCAGTCCTCCTCGGCGCCGTCCTCGAGGCCTTCGAGGACGGTCTCCTCGTTGACGTCGTCGTCGTCGTCTTCGTCGTACTGATCGCTGAAATAGAAGCAGCTCCCTTCTTCTTCTTCCTCTTCCTCCTCCCGATTGCTCGATGACTGGAATTCTTCGTCGTCCGCCATCGGAGGGAAAGGAGAACCGATCGGAGTTCGAAGAAATCGAGGATCGATTGATTTGATTGTGTAGTTTTTTGAGGAAGGAAGGAATAAGGAGAATTTGGTTGTGGAGATTGAGAAGAGTCTGCTCTTGTGGTTTTATTTTTATTTTTCTTTCTTTTTGTTTCCTTTACATATTTTAACTTCTACTGCTGTTATTTGGAACCGATCCTACATGGAACAAAACTTAGGTATCATGGTGTATTCGGGCCGGTCCGGGCCGGCCCACGGTCCATTGTCTGCGGGCCAGACCGGGTTCGGGCCGGTCCAGGACCGGCCCAGAGAAATTTACGGTCCGGGCCAAGCCCGGTCCGGTTTTTGAGCAGCCGGCCCAGTCCGACCCACTGGACCGGACCCAGGGTGGGCCAGTCCGGGCTGAACCGGTCCACGGGCCGGGCCGGGCCTAGGTCGGTTCGGGCCGGTTCAGGTCGGTTGAACCGGACCGGCCCGATTTTTTCTATATATATATATATATATATATATATATTTTTTTTTTTTTTTTCCTTTTTTAAACATTTTTTTTTGTATTTTAATTTTGAAAATTTGTAACTTAATTTTAATTTAGAAAAATGTTTTATTTTTGAAAAATTTTAATAAAAATTTGTAGTACAAAAGTTTGTAATTTGAATAGTATAAGTTAAAAATGTTTATACAAATGTTTATACAAATATATACAAAAATGTTTATAAAATGTTTATACAAAAATGTTTATACAAATGTTTATACAAAATGTTTATACAAATGTTGAATAGTATAATTTAGAAAAATGTTTATAAAAATGTTTATAAAAATTTATAAAAATGTTTATAATTTGAAAAATGTTTATAATTTGAATAGTTTGTAATACAAATGTTTATACAAAAATGTTTATAATTTGAATAGTTTGTAATACAAATGTTTATAATTTAGAAAAATGTTTATAATTTGAATAGTTTGTAATACAAATGTTTATACAAAAATGTTTATACAAATATATACAAATGTTTATAAAAATTTATAAAAATTAAAAAAAAACATTTCTCCATCTTCCTTTATCCGGGCTTGGGACCGGCAAATGCTTGTTTGGCATAAGCGGAGTTAAAAATATTTTTTTTTAAAATAAAAAATAGTTTTTGAAAGTATAAGTTAAAATTTGAATAGTATAAGTTAAAAATAAAAAATAGTTTTTGAAAGTATAAGTTAAAATTTAAAATTGAAATGTATAAGTTTAAATGTACATACCTAATACCTTGCACCGTAGTCTCATTGTTGTTCGCCTTCATGCAATGAAAGCGATTCCAAATCCACCTCGTGGACATCATGATCTTCTTCATATTTCTGGTTTTGTGTTCTTCTATCGGCTTTCATCCAATCTTGTACGCACACTATTGCTTCCAAGATATCGGGCTTCAAGCGGCTCCTCCTATCGCTCAACATCCTCGAACTTGCACTAAAACAGGACTCCGATGCGACCGTAGACACCGGAACCATCAGTAGATCACGTGCTATGTTAGAAAGCACAGGAAATCTCTTGTCGTGTCTCTTCCACCATTCTAAAACGGCGAAGTGATCTGGAGTCTAATCTTCGTCTTGATAAGAATTAAGGTAAAGAGGCAACTCTTGAGTAGGTTGGGAAGATTGCTTTTGTTTCTTCCTTTGCAGTATGCGACCGGCTGCTGATAGCTTAGACGCCAAGCCGGAGCTACTACTAGCCTCCCCCCTGAGTTGGTCGGGTCGACGTTGCTCCTTCTTCGTACAGTATAACTAACCTGTCCAACGCAACTTTAACTTCTCCCTTCATGTCAGTAACGTCTATACCCATATATTCTCCATATCCATCTAATAAAACCTCTACGCCATCCAATTTGATTGTAGGATCAAATATGGAAGCCAAACAATATAAAAGAGGTACTTCACCCTAATATTTCTTGAATTTGGCTTCCATATTTCTCACCGCATATTCAAAATTTGGATAATCTCTATATTTAGAAAATAAATAAGATATGTTACAAAGTTCACGTAAAGCTAAGCAAGATGTGGGATAATAAACACCATAAAGAGTTAATGTAGCATTGTAAAAAACTTCTAAAAATTCACAAACACTTTCAGCTGCTACCCAATCATCAGTAGTAACTTGATAGTCAAAGGTGACATCCGAACTACAATAATATGTAATAGCACTCTTAAAAGGAATTGCAGATTTCAACATCAAAAAGGTGGAGAAATGTAATAGAACACCAGAGCACCGGGGAGGAAAAGCAGTAGAACACCAGAGCACCGTAGAGAAATGTAGAGAATTTGTGAGGAATGAGTTGTGTTTGAAAAATGGGATTTTTGGCCTATTTATAGGAATTTTTCGGGATTATTTTGGTAATTTTACGCCAAAAATGACCAAAATGCCCCTCATAACGTTTTAATAACGGCTATATGGGAGGGGCAATTTTGTAAAAGAACCCCCCCTCCAACGGTCAAGAAAGCAAAAAAAAAAAATCAAAAAGTCCCAACGGTCGGCTGGACCGGTCCCAGCGGGCCGGGCTTCGGGCCGGTCCAACCGGGCCGGGCTTCGGGCCGGGCCAACCGAAATTAAAAAAAATAATAATTGGCGCGGGCCGGGCTCGGGCTAGGGGGGGAGGCCCGACCCGACCCGTTCGGGAGTGGGGGGCCGGGCCGGTTCGGGCCACTGGCGGTCCGGGCCGGGCTTCAAGGGGGGCGGGCCGGTCCGGGCCTGGGTCGGGCTCGGGCTAAACCGGCCCATAATACACCATGACTTAGGTACTTGGGACCGTTTTGTTGGGCTCAATTGCTTCGGTGGTACCCTAACTTAGAGCCTAATAACAATAAAGTATTCCATCTATTATTTCTTACACTAAAGTAATATATTTTTAATTACTGTGTATTACAGTCCATGTGCTAACTTTCCGTCCCAGGCTTAATAGAAAACTGACGTGACAAGGCAACTCTTAAACTAAGTGTACACGTGTGCAGTCCACGTGTACACAACCAAAAGTCAATAACCATATTTGACCAGAGAGACCCTCTCTCTCTCTCTCTCTCTCTCTCTATATATATATATATATATATATATATATATATATATATATATATATATATATATATATATATTATTTATTTTTTGAAGCAATGGGTACTTGTGGCGAACTCGCCTCCACTGAGGCTCGAACTCCCGACCACTTGGGCCGCATGCATCTCTCTTAACCACTAGGCTAAAGGTCATTTGCATATATATATATATATATATATATATATATATATATATATATATATATATATATATATTCCAAGATCGAGATCAGGCTGACGAGGAGACGAGCAGAGCGGCTGAAGACGAAGCTACTGGAGCATTCGCAGATGGGTACCTCTCTCTCCCTTCCTCTCTTCTTCTTCGAATCTCATACTCTTGCTTTCTTTCTCTTTACTATGAAACCCTAAAATATGATAAATCGGCTCTTCAAACTCATAATTTATTATGGAAACCCTAACAAATGCCAAAGTAGCTATTATTATGGAAACCCTAAAATAATTTATTATCGAAACCCTAAAATAATTTATTGTGGAAACCCTAAAATATCAGAAGAGCCGATTCTGTTAAGTTGTTCCAGCTAATCGAGTATATAGAACTCACTCCCACTAAAATTTTAAATGGAAAAACTATTCTAATGTTCTAAAATATTTAGGCACACAAATGTTAGCAAATGAAGCACGTGAACTGGAATGGAATCTTGCGAAGATCCCATGTTATTGCGAAGGAACTTCTATGTGCAAATTATTCACTGCAAATACACCTTGGAATCGTGGGCGCCAATTTCTGAAATGTACAAAGGAGGTAGGATGTGATTTTTGGTGTTGGACTGATGAAATTCGGTTATGTCATTGCGAAGCCAGATTTTGCAAAATACGAACATCAAAGGTGCCTAGGAGCTTAGGTGTTGTCCATTATCTACTAGTGTAAGTTTTTTTTTTTGGAAAAAATCTACTAGTGTAAGTGAAACCTATTTTTCTTTGTTCATAATAAGTATATTCTTATTTTTTTTGTTATTTATGTGTAACTTACAAATAAAATTTGTTTATTCAATACGTGTAGAGGAAAAATCCCGTTTGTGAATATATTGAATGGATGCAACAAGCTAAGGCCTCAAAGACAAAGAAGAAACTGGTAGATGATGGACCTACTACTTCTTCGGGACAAGGCAAGGGTATCATGAAGGAGATCCTATTGGAAGTTGAAATTGAACACCGTGTAGCGCAGCGTCAAGTTGAAATGTATGGTTCTATTTTGAAGAAATTTGGGAGACTTAAGATTGAGTAATTGTATTTAGTATTTGTATTGTAATGACTAAAAACCTACCAGTTTCTGGAATTGCATTGTAATGGCTAAAAAAACTCGCAATTTTTGGATTGTAGTTGTAATGGCTTTTCAATTATATGATTGTCCACTTTTTGTCCAGCATGATTGTCCACTTTCAATTTTATTGGACCTCTATAAGTTTGTATCCAGGTTTTTCTTGCACTTACAATTGATGTAAATAGGTGTATCACTCATTAAAACGTGAAGAGAAGCATTGGGGATGATATATACAGACCGAAGTCTATGTTCTGCATTAGGGATGATATATACAGATAGAAGTCTGTGTTTTGCATCCAGTTTGAGAAGAATACTGCAACATGTGAAGAAAACTGCAACATGGAAAGAACCAATAGACAGAGCTATGCGAAAAGAAGGGTCTATTTGGAAGAAAAATGTGTTTCATAATTGATTACTGCCTCTCATTCCATATTAATGCATCTCTTAAATTGCTTGAAACTGGAAAGAAAAAAATACTGCAGATTACTTGAAATGCTTGAAACTGGAAACATACTTGAAATGAGAGGCATTTCAAATTGACAGAAAAAACATACTGGAGCATACTTGAAATGCTTGAAACATACTTGAAAAAAAATACTGCAGCATACTTGAAATGCTAGAAAATACTTGAAATGCTTTGCCAAATTGACAGAAATTAACAATTCCAGCTATAGTCTGATTCCAGATTATGACCAAATGCAGGTGACAGAAACTAACATCCAATTGCAGTTGCCAAATTGATTATAGGAACAAAAAGTCACATTTGAAACTGGAAACGGAAACTAACATCCAATTTTACACCTCAATACATATTAGGTCTTCTTGTATATGGCCACACAAATACAGGTGATAGAAACAAATACATCCAAATGGTTCATCTATGAAAGAAATACGACAAAAATAACATCTTTCAGTTGTGAACCACAAAATGCAGGTTATATGACCCGAAAAACCAAAATAAGTCTTCACACTATAACATTTGTAATTCAGTTCTTGCTTTTCTTAGATGGTTGATTGTATCTTGAAGGTACTGCTTTGCACCTTGCTTTATGCCTCTTAGTGCCTTTGCCCACATTCCTTGGCAGTGGTTCTCCACTAGATAGGTTTCCCTGATTCTCATTTGTGGTAGGCAGTATTGAAGTTGGATGAGTTGGGGTAGCTGTTGTGCTCCTTTGGCTAGCTGAGAACTCCAAATTTTGATTCTGGCTTTGGAATGCACGATCTATCCAGCTTGCATTCTGCAAATAATATCAAAATGGTCATATAACAGTATGTACAAATTTAGTGGTTGGAAGTTCCTACAGCTAATCCATCAAGTGAGCCAAGGCCTGAATATCGATATTGGTTGGAAGCTCCCACACTGCTTAGGCCTGTATTATTGGCCACTTGACTTGTACCCTGAGAACAATATAACAACAACATTCCCATACAATAGTTAGAATTTTAGTATCCAAATACCATATTAATTTAGTTACCAATAACTGACTTTAATGCACTTATACATCCATTATCCACCTAAGTGTGGTTGGTGCACTGCTGACATTGGCTCTGACATTCAAATTACTGGCATTTTGCCTTGAAGATCCAACCTGTAGAAAATTTACTATATTTTGTGAGTGACAGGCCTAAGTTAGAATAGATGTTGTAGTTTGAAATTAACTATAATGCCATCTAATGTGGGTATGTGGCACCTGAACAAGAGTTATGGACTACACATGTATGAAGTAGCAGGACAGAGAGTATTTACTGGGGACTGAACACTATATCATGAAGTAGCCAATACTCTAAGTGGACTGAACACTATATCATGAACACTATATCATGAAGTAGCCAACTGAACAATATAAAGTAGTCAACTGAATACAATATGAAGTAGCCAACACTCTAAGTGGATTGAACACTATATCATGAAGTAGCCAACTGAACAATATGAAGTAGCCAACTGAATCAAGTGTGTTCTAATTAAGGACCGAACACTATATCATGTGGACTGCACATTAAGAATGCAGGGGGCTAAAATATAAAGGATAAATGAACTCAAAAATACTCCAAAACACTCCAAAACACAAAATTTACTATATTTTGTAGACCAAATACTTACAGTTGGGCATTCTCCTCTTTCACTGGTGTGTTAATTGTGCATTTCCAGTAGTGCATTCTGCACTTACATTGGCTCTGCCTCCTCCAGCCTGTAAAATTGGTAAAATTAAGCATGACATATACAAGAATCTTGACCTAGAATATAAGTACATATCCACATACTTACATTTACACCATGGAACCTCTTGTTATGGGCATGTGACCCACAAACACTGCATGTTCCTTTACACAGGCCTTTCTTACTGAGTTTGGCCATGGTTTTGTTACTTGTCTTCTACTTTCCTTTGTCTTGCAACTCAATTGGGTCCTTTTTTCTAGCCATTGTCTTCCTGCCCCTTTTTGTCTTCACTAGTGTTGGTGGTAATAGAATGCCTTAAGGAAATGGGTGTCTTTCCCATATTGCAGGGCCATTTAAAGGGTGAATGAAATGGCTGTACACCAGCTTGTAAGTTGATAATCTGTAGCAGTCATCAACATAGTTTTCAGGCCTTTCATTATTTCCAAATATGCAAGCACAAGCATGCTGACAAGGTATTGCAGATAGTTCCTATTTTCTGCATGTACAAGTTCTCATTACCATGTCAACAACAAATTGACCACCTGGTCCATTAACTTGCACCTTAGGACCTCCAGAAAATTCTGTTGTCCACGTATAAGGATTCCTTTTTATGCTTCTCCAGCTTTTTCTAAATTTTAGGATAAAGTCTGCCCCTCCACTTTTTTCCCAATTTGGCCTTTGCACCTATCCTCTTCATGAGTTGAGTCCTGATCATCTCAAACATTGTGATGACTGGTTTCTCTCTAGCTTCAAGGATGTACTTGTTAAATGCCTCACTGTAGTTGTTGAGCAATGCATCACACTTGGCAGTATCCTTAAAGAATGCCCTGCTCCAATGGATTGCTGGTATAGCATCCATCTATTGCTTAGCTTCAATACTCTTCTCTTCCATTTCCTTTTCATACTTCTTGAAATCAGCTGGATATGTGGATCTTCCAACTTTCTTGAGTATCTCCACCAACCCAACATCTCTAAAAAAATTTCTCATATTCTGCTCCAAATGTCTGAGACAAAGCCTGTGTTCTGCATTTGGGAAATGTCTTTCAATTGCATTGATAAGTCCCTACATATAGTAAAGAAATATGTAAGATGATGGTGTGATGACAGTGTTATCTACAAAAAATTTATATTAGGTATTGGAAAATATACTTACTTTTTGCCTATCACTCACGAAGACCCAATGGTTTGAGTTGTGCATATTCAAATATTCTTTTAGCAACTCCACAAACCAGTCCCAATTCTCAGTGTTCTCAACCTTTACAATTGCAAATGCAAGTGGGTACATGCAATCATTTGGGTCAATTCCAGTGGCAACCAACAATTGCCCACCATAAGTATACTTCAAGAAGC
This sequence comes from Iris pallida, assembly GCA_029216955.1. Classification (NCBI taxonomy): domain Eukaryota; kingdom Viridiplantae; phylum Streptophyta; class Magnoliopsida; order Asparagales; family Iridaceae; genus Iris; species Iris pallida. The sequence goes on from JANAVB010004798.1 coordinate 4,743,486, forward strand.
AACCATCTTGACAAACAATTGGCCTGTAGTGTTTGAAACCCTCTTTGATACCTGCCATGCACATGTACATGCCATGAAATTTTCCTCTAGGCTCTCTAAACTCAAATGTTGAACCAGGATTTGTCCTCATAATTTTCCATTTGTAATCCCACAACCTAGAATATTGCAACTCTTCATCACCCTCAATCTTCTTAACTGCATAGTTCCTTGCCCTCCTAGCCTTCATTAGGTCAATGGTGAGAGCCAAATCCTTCTTTACTTTTTTAACAATTTGACTAATTTTCCACCATGGATCATCTCTAAACTCATTCATGTACATTTCTGCAATCATCTTATAACTGAGATGGAAGTTGGTGTTAACATTTCCACAAGTGTGCTCCAAGTTGTAGCTCTTCACAAGGAAAGTCTTATTTTCTTTGTGTTTCATGTCCAACTTGCTTGCAAAAATGAAAATTTTGCAATTGTATAACACTTGCACCTGACCCTATTGTGATCATTTGTTGGAAACCACACTTGCCATCTCTGATTTATGCTCCACTTTCTGCAAGTCATCTTAAACTCATCTTTATCCTTAAATTATAATCCCAGTTCCCATTTAGGGTCTTCCATGTTTCTGTTGGCATTAAATCTAGGAAACTTTCTTCTCTCCATCTTTGGATGTTCAGTAACAAAATCAGAGTCAGAACTATATGTACTAATAATCTCATCTGATGGTGGACCATAATCACAGCTCTCCTCAACTGTTGTAAATCTAATTGAAGCTTCCAAACCACTGTCATCTACTGGTTTTGGCTTCTCTTTGGGTCTGCCTTTCCTGCTTTTCCTCACTTTTCTAGCTTCAACATCTTGCAATACTCCATCTTCATTAACTTGGCCAGTCTCTATTAAAACTTCCTGTAAGTCCTCATCCCCCTCTATTTTATCATAGTCTGAATCAACTAACTGATCCTGGGGTACACTTATTTTGATTCCTTCATCATATGCCTCATCTATAACATCACATGCCTCTTCTTTATATTGGTATGTGACACCAACATTAGCTGCCTCTTCTTCATGTTGGTATGTGACACCAACATCAACTGCCTCTTCTTCATGGGGCTCTCCAGTGGATATGTGGCATCAACATTACTTCTCTTCATCTCTGGATTTCGATAACCCAAATTAGGGTCAAAACTATTTGCACCAACATCAACTGCCTCTACTTCAGGTAGGTCTGTGACACCAACAACATCAACTGCCTCTTCATCAAGTTGGTGTGTGGCACCAAAATCAACATCAATTGCTTCATCAACTGCCAAGTCTTCATCACCGTCATCACCCACCTCAACAATCTCATGCTCTGAGTCTGCAAGGTACTCAGTTTCTTTCTCACATTCATCATCTGCCATATGCATAACATAGACATCTACCTCTCCACCCCCATGATCAATAGCATTATGAGCTATTTCAAGGATACTTGCATCATTTTCAAGTCGTTTTAGACCAGAATTGACATCCTTACCTACCTTCTTCCAGTAATGCATCATCTTTCCTCTATATAAGAACTTAACCTACATATCAATTCTAATGAATGACACTGTATCAACCTCAAACCAGTTTGAAACAACTTCCCCATCAAAATATTGCAGATTAATTTTAAAATGACCTGTTAGAACAGAAATAAGTGAATCTAATTACATTAATATATACAAATAAAAACCCTAAATTCCCAAAAAACCAAGCAAGATTAGTGAAACCCTAAATTGAACACAAGAACCCTAATGCAGGGCTCTAGGTGACTTCTGTTCTGCATCCAGTTTGAGAATTTAGGGTTCTTATCTAATTAAAGCCCTAATGCAGGGCTCTAGGTGACTTCTGTTCTGTTCTGCATCCAGTTTCAGAATTTAGTAAAACCCTGAATTGAACACCTAGAGCCTTGCATTAGGGTTCTTTAATTAAACCAAGCATTATTCTCAAGTCGTTCTAATGAATGACTTCTGTTCTGCATCCACTTGGAGAATTTAGGGTTCTTATCTAATTAAAGCAAGATCCCTAATGCGGCTCTAGGTGTTGCAGTTGATAAACAGAAATAAATCCATATTAAAAGCAAGAACCCTAATGCAGGGCTCTAGGTGTTGCATTTGATAAACAGAATTAATATTCGAAGAGGACGAAGAAGATTCATGGATGATTCATCTAATTATCTACAAATAAGTCCATCTGCGAGAGAGAATAAATTCCTAAAGCAAGAACCCTAAAGCAAGAACCCTAAATTCACTTCGTGTTCAGCTGATCGGGTTTTCATAATGAAAAAGAAAAGAAAAAAACCCTAAATTGAAGATTCGAAGAAGACAAAAAAGAAGAAGAAAAAGAAGAAGAAGATAGGGAGAGAGAGGGATAGAGAGGTATCCATCTGCGAGCAGCCGCCGCTTCGTCTTCAGCCGATCGTCGTCGCCTCTCCTTGTCGTCTCATTCTTGGAAGAGGGAGAGAGAGAGAGAGAGAGAGAGAGAGAGAGAGAGAGAGAGAGAGAGAGAGAGCGGGAAAATTCTCCCGGTTAGCTTATTTTATTCGTGTACACGTGGACTGCACACATGTACACTTAGTTTAAGAGTTGCCTTGCAACGTCAGTTTTCTGTTAAGCCTGGGATGGAAAGTTAGCACAGGGACTGTAATACACAGTAATTAAAACGTATGTTACTTTAGTGTAAGAAATACTAGATAGAGTATTTTATTGTTATTAGGCCCTAAGTTGGGAGTACCACCCAAGCAATTGAGCCGTTTTGTTGTAATAGTAACATCATTAGTAATAAAATTGAGTTTGTAATATAATAAAGTTACAATTACATTCATCGTATTAGTTGGAATATATAATCTAATATATTTTTAATTTAAACTGCATTTAAATATTTTATTTACACTATTTTAATTGCATCCAAATATTTGTTTATCATGAAATGTAAATGAATTTGTAATGTAATAACTTTTTTAAAATTAAAATTTTAAAATAAAAAATAAAAAATCTAAAAGTAAATTAATCAAGTTAAAACTTAAATTTATATTTAAAAAATAAAAATCCATAAATAAAAACTAAAAACTAAAAACTAAAAAAACTAAAACTAAAAATTAATAATTAATAATTAAAATTTTTTAAAATTTTTAAAAATTAAAATCTTAAATATAAAATCATAAATCTTAATATAAAAATATAAAATATATAAATATATAGAATAATAAAATAAGATAACTAATTGTAGCAAAAAAAAATATTTATCTGTTATTTTTGTATTTTAATTATTGGGATAATTTAGCAAATGCCCCCATTCCAAATGTTGAAACTAGCATATACCCCCACTATTTTTTTATCTAGCAAATACCCCCACTTCTATGTAAAACAGGAAGAAATTTTTTATTAAAAAGTGGGGGTATATCTTAAATTTTTACTTTTCCATACCAAAAAATGAGGGTATTTGCTAGATAAAAAAATAGTGGGGGTATATGCTAGTTTCAACATTTAGAATGAGAATATTTGCTAAATTATTCCTTTATTTTTTTAAGTTTGTAAGTTTTAGGTTGAAATATAAATTGGTTTTAAAAGAAAGTGATGTAATGTAATCAAGCTTGTTTACGATTACATTACATCCGGAAAAAAATATCCAACCAAATACTCGGATTAGAATGACAATGTAATGTCGATTATAGTACGTTGTCCGACCCTACAAACCAAACATGCGGATTCCATGCGAGCCGAATCTACCAAGACTTTGGACTCGATTCTACTGCAAAAAAAGAGAGAATTATTTGATTGACATTATTAGAAGAGACCATATATGATTTTTTTATGGTAATTACTAAATATAATATATTTCTACCATGTGGAAGTACTACCATGTAAGATGAAATTCATGAATGGTAAGTACTAAAAACAATATATTTCTACCATATATAAGAACTACAACGTATGATGGTATACGTATTCCTATATGGTAAGTACTAAACACAATATTATCATGACTCACGCTAACACTCTTCCTCAACTTGGAGCATAATCATTAACCATGCCCAACTTGCATATTGAGACATAAAAGGCTTACTTAGAATCACCATTTGTAAGAACATATGTCAGCTGCATTTCAATAGGAACAAAATGAACGCTAATAATTTTCACATCAAGTTTTTCCTTTATAAAATAACAATAAATCCCCACATGCTTAGTACGATCATGTTGTATTGGTTTATATGATATCTCAATAGCTGTCTGGTTGTCACATTACAACTCTATTACACTTTTAAGTTTAAAGCCCAAATTCCATAAGAGATTTTTCAACCATAAAAGCTTACAAACCTCATGAGTCATGCCTTTGTACTCAGCCTCAACACTCGACATTGCCACAACTTTATGCTTCTTACTCTTTCATGTCACCAGATTACTTCCAATAAAGGTAAAATAACCAGATATCGACCTCCTATCCGTGAAAAACCAGCCCAATCTACATATGTAAAACCACATACCTCCAAAACATTGTTGTACTCAGAAAACACCACTTCTTGTTGGTGTTTTTGCCTTTGGACTAGGAAAGATAGTCCCACATCGGCTACACCAAATGGTGAGTATCTCAATATAATGCATTGCTTGTGTTGAGGTGTGCACATGAGGTGTGGTGGGACACAAGTGTGTGTCATGTGGGAGTATTTTCCTAGAAGAAAAAATGATTAATTCCAACAAAGATATAAGTTGATTTTTGTTGTGCGGACTCGTACTCGGACTCGGACACGGATTCCAGGATGTCTCGTGCATGCAAGGGAGTGTTCGGGGGGTAGGCGTGGATTGTCACACTTTTATGCTGATTGTGGGATAATCTAAAATATCAAACTCTATTTTTGAGTATTGGTATTTTAGTCCCACATCGGATAGGAGAAGAGGTGAAGTCTCACTCCACTCTATAAATAGAGCCCCTTGGCCTCTGTTGAAAGATGCACCAAGAAGAGAGTTAAGGGAGTCCGTAAAGTCCAGAAAGCCCGTTCAAGTCTCAAATATTGACTTACGAGCGTTCCAGAAGTTCTTCGTGAACTTGCTGGTTCCTGGAAGCAGATCATGGTGGGGCGAATCTTGCTTTGAGCAACGGTGATCTTAATACCCAGCAAGAACCTTGTCTCTTCTTTTTTCTTCTTTCTTCTCCTTCATCTGAGTTGTAACTCAGTTCTGTCCGCCAGCAACTGCGATTGCGAGGAAGAACGTGAGATTTATTTTCTGAACTAAGTTCTGTCCGTCAGCAACTGCAATTGCGAGGAAGAACGTGAGATTTATTTTCTGATTACTGTTGCTTTTGTAATCAGATTCATATTATAGTGTTCCTCTTGGATCTCGAGAATTATCAAAAGGTGAACGTTTGTTTGAACCTCTGATCTCGACATCGAGTCTACCATCTTTGATCAAGCCCCGGGACTAACAATCTCAAAGCAAGATCCTTGTAGATGGAAAACTCTCGTGCTTCTCTCATCGATACCAGCTTTAACAAGTTGGAGAAATTCGACGGAGAACATTTTCAAATATGGAAAAGGAAGGTCACCCTTAATCTTCAACTCGTGGACATAGACCATGTGTTGATTGAGGATGAACCGACAATTCCAGAAGGAGGAACAGCCGATGCTATTGCTGCTGCACTCGTCAAACAGAGTAAATGGAAGAGAGAAAATAGCATATGTAAACTGCTGATTCTCAATTCTATGAAAGACTCTCTGGTAGAGTCATATTCCAAGAAGGTGAAGGCCAAAGAGATCTGGGATTCTTTGGGTAAGCTATATGAAGATGATGAGAATAGGTCCAAAATCTTTATCGTCGAGAAGTACCACAAGTGGCTCTTCGAAGACGAGATGGCGATGCTACCTCAAGTGAAGGAATTTTTGAAGTTGCGCCAGAAGTTAGATGACGAGAAGATGCCCCTCATCGACAAGTTTGTTGTTGGAGGGATAGTCTCGAAACTTTTTGCTGGTTGGAGAAACTTCTATGCTAGATTGCATCGGAAGAAGCTGGACATTAGCTTGGAAGATCTTCTACAAGAGATCCACGTTGAGGACGAAATACGATCTCAACAGAAGATGGACTCTCTGTCCAACCAACTGGCTAAGGCCAACTTGGTGCAGACAAGAGAGTTCAAGGGAAAGAAGGTGGCTTCTCATTAAAAGAAGAAGGACTCCACTAATCTGAAAGTGAAGGGTCCTTCGTTCAAGCAACAGAAGTCCAAGTCCCACGTGACTTGCTTCAATTGTGGTAAGAAGGGCCACTATAAGAATGAATACAAATCCAAGACCAAACAAGCTGAGCAAGGTAAGCCTAGCAAGGTTTCCATGGTCTCTAACATTGTTGCTATGATTTCTCGGATCACAGCTGTGGGGGCTGACTCTGACTGGTGGATAGACACTGGTGCGACTTGCCATGTCTGCTCTGGCAAGGAATGGTTCGTCACATACCAGCCAACTTCTGAGAAAGTTATCATGGCGAACCAAGCCCAAGCTGAAGTTATGGGGATCGGAACTGTGGAGCTGAAACTCACATCCAGGAACACTCTGACGCTTCAAGGTGTGAAGCATGTTCCGATAATTGTAAAGAACCTGATCTCTGGAAGCCTACTTAGCAACACAGGCTTGAGGATGGACATCAATACTGGCCAGATGGTGATGTCCAAGAAGGGAACATACTTCAGAAAAGCTTTTCAAATCGATGGGATGTTCAAAATCCAGCTTATAAACCAGTCAAATGTAATCAATGCAATCGCTCGTTCTGATTATTCTCTTGAGTTGTGGCATAATAGGCTAGGACATGTTCACTGTAAAAGAATTAACAAAATGTCCAGTCTAGGACTTATCTCCAAATGTGGGGGTAATGTAGAGAAGTGTGAAGTATGCGCTCAGACAAAGATCACCAGGAAACCCTTTCATCGGGTCAATCGAAGCACAGATCTTCTGGAGTTGGTGCACTCCGATATCTGTGACTTCAAGCAATTCTCTACAAAAGCCGGGATAAAGTATTTCATAACCTTCATCGATGAATTCTCAAAGTACGCGTTCGTCTACTTGCTCAAATCTAAAGACGAAGTGTTCGAGAAGTTCAAGGAGTTCAGGGCCGAGGCTGAACGTTAAACTGGATAATAACTCAAGAGGCTAAGGAGTGATCAAGACGGAGAGTATCGGTCTCACGAATTCACATCATTCTGCAAAGAACATGGAATCATAAACGAGACTACTGCTCCATATTCTCCTCAATCTAACGGAGTAGCGGTAAGGAAGAACAGAACGTTGACAGAAATGATGAACTCAATGCTGCTAAGGGTCTTCCTAAATGCTACTGGGGAGAAGCTGCATTGACGGACACTTTTATTCTAAATAGAGTGCCGTATACAACTTCGGACGTAACTCCTCATGAACTCTGGTTCAAAGTCAGACCTAACTTGAATGTCATTCGAGTGTGGGGGTGTCTGGCTTATGTGAAGCTTCCAGATATGAAGATTCAAAAGCTGGGGACAAGGACTACGAAGACGATCTTCTTGAGGTATGCCGAGAAGAGTGATGCTCGAAGATTTCTTGATATTGAGTCAAATAATATCATCGAATCTCGCGATGCTGAATATTTTGAAGACAAGTTTGTAAGGGACAAGAACATTGTTCTAACGGACATTCGGAAGAATGATGAAGGTGCAAAGGTGACTGAGATATTCAATGAGCCAGTTGTCCAAGATGAAGTTGTTACTGAGTAGACAACGATTGAACCAGAACTCGCTGATCCGTCGTCGAAGCGAGCAAGAATGCCGAAGAACTTCGGAAATGACTTCATCACCTATTATATGGAAGCAGATCCACTTACCTATGATGAGGCGATGAAGACCAGAGATGCTATTTTCTGGAAGAAGGCGATAGACAATAAAATTGAATCAATCACCTCTAATAACACTTGGGTGTTGGTTGATCTACCTGAAGGAGCAAAACCTATCGGATGCAAGTGGATCTTCAAGAAGAAGATGAAAGCTGATGGAACCATTGACAAGTTCAAGTCCAGGCTAGTGGCAAAGGGGTTTTCTCAGAAGCAGGGGATCGACTACTTTGACACGTATGCTCTAGTAGCCCGGATGACCACCATCAGAATATTGATTGCTCTCACAGCGATACATAAGATAGTGATACATCAGATGGATGTGAAAATGGCATTCCTGAATGGCGAGCTGACCGAAAAGATCTACATGCAACAGCCAGAAGGGTTTGTCGTCAAAGGTCTTGAAGACAAAGTCTGCAAGTTAGTAAAATCTCTGTACGGTTTAAAGCAAGCTCCCAAAATATGGCATGAAAAGTTTGACAAAGTTATAAGGTCAAATGGCTACAGGGTCAGTGAAACAGACAAGTGTGTCTATACGAAGTTTGCTGACGGAAGAGGAGTCATCGTTTGTCTATACGTGGACGACATACTAATCCTAGGTACGGATATAAGCTGTGTCACGGAGACAAAGAAGTTCCTCTCGACGAAGTTCAGTACGAAGGACTTGGGGGATGCTGATGTTATCTTGGGACTCAAGATCATCCGGACAGATATTGGACTAGCGTTGTCACAGTCTCATTATGTTGAGAAGATGATCACTCGTTACGGGTATCAGGATTTTCCAGGGATCGATACGCCGTACAAGTGTGATATAAAGCTGAAGCCTAATTCAGGGAAAAGTATCAGGCAGCTGGAGTATGCAAGCATAATCGGGAGTTTGATGTATGTTACTACTGTTACAAGGCCTGACATAGCTTTCGCCGTGGGAATGCTGAGTCATTTTACGAGCAACCCAGTCATTGAGCACTGGAAAGTTGTGAAACGGGTTATGAGATATCTCAAGAAGACTCAGACATATGCACTACACTACAGCGAAGATCCGTCGATATTGGAAGGCTTCAGTGATTCCAGCTGGTACTCAGAAGTGGAGAGCGAGAGGTCCAAAGGTGGATACATTTTTACAATGGGTGGAGCTGCTATATCGTGGAAATCGAAGAAGCAGACTATGCTCTCGCGGTCATCCATGGAATCTGAGTTCTTTTCACTTGATACCGCAGCGGAGGAAACAGAATGGCTTCGAAAGCTCATGTATGATCTTCTAGTGGTTGTGGCACAAATACCGGAGATACCGATATACTGCGAAAACCAGGCGACTGCGGCGGTGGCATCAAATGACCTCTTCAACGGGAAGAAGAGGACTGTACGGTTGAAGTACAGGGCAGTACACGATCTCATCAGGGGGGTGTAATTACAGTAATTGACGTTCGGAGTCAGGAGAACCTGGCGGATCCGTTCACCAAGGGCCTCAAGCGCCAGCTGGTCGATGATACAACTTGTAAAATGGGCTTGAAGGTATTCTGATATTGTGTTATTACATTCCTACCATAAAGTTTTATGCTATTAGTTCAAAGAGAAATCTACTAGGCATCTAGCTTTTGGTTCAAGAGAGGACTATTAACCAGAATAATATCAGGAACGATGGGTACTTGTCCTCTGTAACATGGAGAGGTTACGGACCTACAACCACTATTGTCTACTGTTGTTTTCTGTGAAAAACAGATCCTGTGGAAGGTTGGCCTAAATGCCTTAATGAGTTCTCAAGTAGAGTGAATTCCTGGAAGTGCTTTACAGGAAGCACGGTAGCACAGCACTACAAGGAGTGTAACTCCATGCTATAGTGGGGTGACTCCACCATGAGGTTCCCGGTTAGGGGTAATGTCTCGACTTTGTGAGCCAAGTCACAGCAGAGTAGCACCGCAAATAGGCAGGTAGCCTAATGCTATATGATAATCGTAATAAAGAGAGGTAGACAGCACTACAAAGAGGATGATGTCCTCATGTTACAGTGGTATGACACCACGAAGAGGTACCAGGTAGGATAAAGCATCGTCTTCGCGAGCCATGTCAGAGTGGCGTAACAACGTACGGAAGCGCAAGGCTTCATGCTGGGTAGTTTGACACTACAAAGAGGCTTGTGACCTCATGCTATAGTAGTATGACACTACGATAAGGTACCCAGGTGGGGTAAAGCCTCGAATTTAAGCTATGTTGTAGTGTCCCGTCCCGCAAAGTCAATCGAAGGAATCGAAACGCAACGGCGTTCGGACTTAGCCTTGCAATGGCTGCTCGAAGGCTCGCTCGGTCGAGGCGACTCCTCGCTCAGGTGGGGTGGTTTCGGTGAACTCGTCTCATCTTAGCCTTCACTTAATAACTCGCATGTTTTTAACTTGCACAAGTTAGGATTGTTAATAAAAGAGACGTATCCACATAGCTAAGGGAATAATTCTGACCTGTCGGATTGTCTTAGAACATAGAAAATGGTCCCACGGTCTGCTTAAAAGTCGGCTCAACATGCTTTCAAATGACACTCGATTCTTCATCCCATGGCTTGGGAGAAGAAAGTTGGCCTAAGTTGCTAAGTTGCCCTGACACTCGAATGAGCCTAAGTCATAGGCGTCGCCTGCGTGAATGCTTGATAAAGCATGCACGGTCCCGTTGTTTTGTCCCAACGCTTGGATTAGCCTAAGTCATAGGCGTCGCCCGCGTGAATACTTGATAATACATGTACGGTCCTGTCGTCCAACGCTTGGTATAGCCTTCGTACGTCCCGTGAGTTAAGTTGTCTTGCACAGCTGTTGGCTTAAGTCTAGGCACCCGAGAACTTGGTTGTTCAAGTCGATCGCGTGCACGGCACTTTTCCTCGATGCAAAGCTTGGCGTAGCCTTTTCTCGTCAAGTCGTTACGCAAACAAGTTAGGCAAAGTTATGCCGGTCGGTCTAAGCCAGTTCTAGCACTGTCCTACTCTATCTGCGGTTGTCAAGTCGCGTAGTTCCTTGAGAACAAGGCTCATTGTATAAAGTATATGACTTGAGTGATAGCGTCACCTAGAGAAAAAGGTCTGTCTAAGACATGGGCCACGATTGATTTATTGAGTTTTTGGAAAGTGTTTCAATAGTTGTGCTTGAGTTGAGTGAAATAATAGGACAAGAAAGAAGAATGCTCGCGACTGGATCATCGAGGCAAGAAAGAAGAACGCTCGCGAATGGGTCACCGAGACAAGGTCTCAGATGTGAGAAGTGTTGAACTTAGCCCTGAAAGAGATGGTAACATTAGAAGTAGATTGACTGTGTGAGACGTCAGTTCGAGTCGAGTCTTGCATGGTCATTGGACAACTTGTACAAGGTAGAAGTCTTCTCGAGTGATCGTCGGGGCATCGGGGTCATGTCAGCCTGGGGGAAGCGAGTTGGCTCAAAAAAGGATGCTGGATAATCGTATGGGAGATTCGGCGCTTCTGGGGCTAGCTACCCGTGGAAGGGCGGACCGAATCCCCTGAGTCAAGTCCATTATAGCGCTGGGCGCTAGTGACTAGTTCATATAGATGAGTCGGCATGAGCGGCGATCCGCATAAATGCCTTTGGATTGAGTCGAGTATTGAGTGTTGTATATCAAGGAAGTCGAGTTAAATGTGTGAGTATAGTTGGAACACAAAATGTTGGGCCTAAGATTTGGTTGCAACGTAGGTGACGTGCTTCGGCACGAGATATGGTGTCGAGTCTTATGTTGTCGGTATATAAGTTGCATAGTTTGGATGTGAGTTGTCTTGAGTCTAAGTCAGAAAAGGCCGCAAGGCGGTAGCATGGATAAGTCTTGATAGCGAGGCACGGCCTCAATCTTGATGTACGAACAAGTCTAAGCAAGGTCCTAAGGCGTAATCAAGTCTAGCGGCACGACCAGCACGAGTCATCCCTTTGACGTCGTTGGCACGAGAATTGGTCTAGAGGCACTTGAGTTAAGTGAAAGTCTTGGCACGGCCGAGTTCGCATAAGTTGCTCTTCGACAAAGTATTATCTTGAATATGTTGAAGTTACAAATAGAGTATGGCACGACCCTGCCGTCCCTAGTTGAAGTTCGGTCAAGTACATAAGCGATGAGGCACTGCCTCGATCGAAATACACGTTGGCATTATAGCACGACCATGTCGTTGCACATCGAGTTGGTCAGACGTCGTAGTCTTAAAATTGATCCTAAGACAAGACTAGCAAGACAATCGAAAGGGACTTGTAATGCACAAAGTAAATGAATATGTCAATTTTGTATGGGTGGGCGAGGAGCTCACTCCACCAGTACAGTTGAGTACTGACACCCACACAGCTTTTTATGTGCAGGCACAGGTAGAAGCTCGTGGCATGGAGCTCGCTTGGATGCATCGAGGTACGGATTTCCTTGGCGAGTCGAAGCGTGCGGCCGCGTGGAATCAAAGACTTATACAGGACATAATGTATGAACATCGCCTTCCGAAGCTTCCGCTGGCTCAAGCATTGTATCGAGAGATGCGAGAGAGCAGAGCGACTTATAAAATAAGAGAAAATTGAGCACGAGATACTTATAATCATGGCCTTGCGCCTATTGTAATTTTATTGTTCAATATCAATAAAGATCTCTTTTGAATAACTTGTGTTTTGCCTTTAAATTTTTGCTGCATGTTCAATATTTCTGCTTGTGACTTCTGTGCGACGACCTCGTCGCCGTCGCTGTAATCGGCCATTATGAAACTCGCCTTGTACGAACGCAATCTAGGCTCGTGCGGCATCATGCCTTAGCGACGACGATCGCTCCTACGGGAGCGGAGAGCACGACTTTACGTCTTTGGACTTCATGTCGATCTCTCAGTTTTGAAATCTCGTCGTTGAAAAAGAAGTGTGCGCTCTCTCTCAAATGTCCCTCGACATGTCCATACAATAAGTCTAAATATTTTTAAAAGCTCGTACAAGCGTTCAATCGAACGCATCGATAGGCCATCGCCTAACACATCAGTAGGCCTTTGTGCCGAACGGTGTCAAACTTAACTTGATAGAAGACACATGCTAAAGTTAGCAAGCCACGTACGTGCCCAACTAGTCCTACGTCGACATTAGCAAATGAGCATGCAAACTCGGAATATAGTCCGTGCGGAATGGCTATGCACACGGCCTTTTGGCTAAGTTGTGTCACGTGTCGCGCACCTCGACTTTTTGGTGCAATCGAGTTGCGAACGATATTAAGTACCGTTCGGTCGGAAACGAAACTACACTTAGAGTATCTATCAATAAAAACACTATCAGGACTAACGCTTAGGCGTATACGGAAGATTGGCTTGGATTTTGAGGAATAGTGCGAACGACTTAGTACATTGAGACAACATGAGCGATTACGCTAGAGATTCGTCGGACGAATCTGAAATATGTCTTAGGGGATAGCACGAACATGATTTGGACTAGATCGAATGGCTCGAATCCTGAGTGGTGTATAGATTTTCTTGGAAATCATTCGAGCAAAATTGAGGATTACGAGTAACGGCGAGTATGTCGACGAGGCGATGCGATCGCACAAAGCCTTAGAACGTGTCACGCTTAGTGGGTCGTGACTTCGAAAATCCCGAACGAGATGTCGCTGGATAACTTGTAAATGGGCAACGCGAGTTAGAAAATGATTCAGAAACGATGAATAAAAATGAATGTCTTGATCGAGGAAATCTAGTAAATCACACGTGCGATTTTGGATTGAGTCAAATGAAATGTGACTTGAGTTTTGGACAACGATATTGAAACTAGCTTGAGGAATAGCGATCGAACTTGATCATGAATATCGAGGAATTATGGTATATCCAGTTCGGATAATAGCATCAGTCGCACGACTCAAAATTGGTTGCAAAGGAAGATCGTCAGGTTACGCATATCGTCGATGGTATTGAGGCGTATCAAAGATCGATATGTGATAACTCGGGGGTACTCTGACTCGACGAATGACGATCGTACAAATATCAATGTTCCGATGGATGCTATACTCGCGATGTTGAAATATGTCGAAGAAAAGATAGACTTGGCTCGAGGATTTTCTAGTTGAACGAATGATGGTCAGACTATCGAACTGAGATCTTGGCTTGGATAAAAATAAAATATTTGGATTTGCTTCGTTGAAAACCACAATATTAATATTCTTATCTTATACGAGCGCAACTCCAGCCTTGCACATGCGTTACGCCGATTAGGGCGATCACTTCGCATGAGCACTGGTATGGTGATTCATACAGCGGGGGTGATCGAACTTGCATGGCGTGGCAATTTGATGCATCGACTTGTGGTTTGATGCGAAGGTAGACTCGAGAATGACTCAGTGTGCTTGACGATCGAACTTGAGGATTGAGTAGGTCCAATCCGCGTATCGAGAATGAATTAGTCTAGACTCAAACAAGAGTTATGCCCCGATGAGAATAATTATTTCGCAGGAGCGTTGCATGGTGATTCATGAACCACCATGGATAATCAGACTCGCATGAGATTGGGGCACAACATATTGTCAAAGCTAGACGACCTCGTGATCGAATACATGAATTGGTTAGAATTGGTGATTTGAATGGATTCGAATACGCACAACAAATGCCTCGATGCGAACTAGGTGATCGTGCTTGATGTTTAGAAATTTGAGTGACGCGAGCTTGGGTAGAAAACCTCGTACTTCCGACTATGGTTTGACCCTAGGATTGGGGTCAGTGTTGGCATTATTGTTGGGGAACTATGATTCCAATTTTGACATTGACTTAGCCTTGAGAAATGGCCTAGCGGTTAGGCGAGACGCCCCTGTTTAAAGTATTGGCATGGGAAAGATTGATCTTGATGAATGGTATGGATATATGGAGTGAAACAAGAATATAGGAATGCCCCTCACGAGATTCGGCTGACATACATATATTTCAGGGACGCCTGAGTATGTGCACGATGCGACTCGAGTGAGAACGACGAATTCTCTATCATGCGGCTTGGTTGAATGCATGTATTTTGGAGACGCCTGGAATGCGTGCACGATTCAACCAAGTGATACATTAAGTTCAAGTAAGACTTAAGGAATAGAAAAGTGTCGAGGACTTGAAATCGAGTTAAAGGAAAGGATTGATAATCATGTGAGCGTGGATCAGAATCGAAGAAACGCGTAGGCGGAGTGTGTACGATTAAGTCTTGGCCATAGAAATGGTAGGATGGCTTGCCTTCAGGAAAGTCTCGAGGACGAGACTTGTTCTGAGTGGTGTATGTTATAGTGCCCCATCCCGCAAAGTCAATCGGAGGAATCGAAACGCCAACGGCGTTCGGACTTAGCCTTGTAACGGCTGCTCGAAGGCTCGCTCGGTCGAGGCGACTCCTCGCTCAGGTAGGGTAGTTTCGGTGAACTCGCCTCATCTTAGCCTTCACTTAGTAACTCGCATGTTTTTAACTTGCACAAGTTAGGATTTTAATAAAAGAGACACATCCACATAGCTAAGGGAATAATCCTGATCCGTCGGATTGTCTTAGAACATGAAAAATGGTCCCACAGACTGCTTAGAAGTCGGCTCAGCGTGCTTTCAAATGACACTCGATCCTTCGTCCCAAGGCTTGGGAGAAGGAAGTTGGCCTAAGTTGCTAAGTTGCCCTGACACTCGAATGAGCATAAGTCATAGGCATCGCCTGCGTGAATGCTTGATAAAGCATGCATGGTCCCGTTGTTTTGTCCCAACACTTGGATTAGCCTAAGTCATAGGCGTCGCCCGCGTGAATGCTTGATAATGCATGCACGGTCCTGTCATCCAAGGCTTGGTATAGCCTTCGTACGTCCCGTGAGTTAAGTCGTCTTGCACGGCTGTTGGCTTAAGTCTAGGCACCTGAGAACTTGGTTGTTCAAGTCGATCGCGTGCACGGAACTTTCCCTCGATGCAAAGCTTGGCATAGCCTTTGCTCGTCAAGTCGTTGCACAAACAAGTTAGGCAAAGTTATGTCGGTCGGTCTAAGCCAGTTTTAGCACTATCCTGCTCTATCTACGATTGTCAAGTCGTATAGTTTCTTAAGAACAAGGCTCGTCGTATAAAGTATATGACTTGAGCGATAGCGTCGCCTAGAGAACAAGGTCTGTCTAAGGCACGGGCCACGGTTGATTTATTGAGTTTTTTGAAAGTGTTTTAATAGTTGTTCTTGAGTTGAGTGAAATGATAGGGCAAGAAAGAAGAATGCTCGCGACTGGGTCGTCGAGGTAAGGTCTCGGATGTGAGAAGTATTGAACTTAGCCCTGAAAAAGATGGTAACCCTAGAAGTAGATTGACTGTGTGAGACATCAGTTCGAGTCGAGTCTTGCATGGTCATTGGACAACTTGTACAAGGTGGAAGTCTTCTCGAGTGATCGCCGGGGTGCCAGGATCATGTCGGCCCGGGGGAAACGAGTTGGCTCAAAGAAGGATGCTGGATAACCGCATGGAAGATTCAGCGCTTCCGGGGCTAGCTACCCAGGAAAGGGCGGACCGAATCCCCTGAGCCAAGTCCATTATAGCGATGGGCGCTAGTGACTAGTTCATATAGATGAGTCGGCATGAGCGGCGATCCACGTAAATGCCTTTGGATTGAGTCGAGTATTGAGTGCAGTATATCAAGAAAGTCGAGTTAAATGTGTGAGTATAGTTGGAACACAAAATATTGGGCCTAAGATTTGGTTGCAACGTAGGTGACGTGCTTCGGCACGAGATGTGGCGTCGAGTCTTATGTTGTTGGCATATAAGTTGCATAGTTTGGATGTGAGTTGTCTTGAGTCTAAGTCAAGAAAGGCCGCAAGACGGTAGCATGGATAAGTCTTGATAGCAAGGCACGGCCTCAATCTTGATGTACGAACAAGTCTAAGCAAGGTCCTAAGGCATAATCAAGTCTAGCGGCACGACCAGTACGAGTCGTCCCTTTGACGTCGTTGGCACGAGAATTGGTTTAGAGGCAATTGAGTTAAGTGAAAGTCTTGGCACGGCCGAGTTCGCATAAGTTGCTCCTCGGCGAAGCACTGTCTCGAATATGTTGAAGTTATAAATAGAGTATGGCACGACCATGTCGTCTCGAGTTGAAGTTCGGTCAAGTATATAAGCGATGAGGTACTCCCTCGATCGAAATACACGTTGGCATTATAGCATGACCATGTCGTTGTACATCGAGTTGGTCAGACGTCGTAGTCTTAAAACTGATCCTAAGGCAAGACTAGCAAGACAATCGAAAGGGACTTATAATGCACAAAGTAAATGAACGTGTCAATTTTGTATGGGTGGACGAGGAGCTCACTCCACCAGTACAGTTGAGTACTGACACCCACACAGCTTTTCATGTGCAGGCACAGGTAGAAGCTCGTGGCGCGGAGGTCGCTTGGATGCATCGAGGCACGGAGTTCCTTGACTAGTCGAAGCGTACGGCCGCATGGAAACAAAGACTTATACAGGACATAATGTATGGACATCGCCTTCCGAAGCTTCCGCTGGCTCAAGCATTGTATCGAGAGATGAGAGAGAGCAGAGCGACTTGTAAAATGAGAGAAAAGTGAGCACGAGATACTTGTAATCATGGCCTTGCGCCTATTATAATTTTATTATTCAATATCAATAAAGATCTTTTTTGAATAACTTGTATTTTGCCTTTAAATTTCTGCTACATGTTCAATGTTTCTGCTTGGGACTTCTGTGCGACGACATCGTCGCCGTCGCTGTAATCGGCCGTTATGGAACCAGCCTTGTATGAGCGCAATCTAGGCTCGTGCGGCATCACGCCTTAGCGAGGACGATCGCTCATAGGGAGCGGGGCGTAAGATATGTCATATCGGCGTAGCACCGCAAAGAAGCACAATGCTTCATGCCATGACTCTTTATAAAGAACTCACCTATAGTGTATGGACAGAGATATCAAGCCGTCTCTTGAGGGAAAACTTATAGACGCCTAAAAATTATACACTGAAACCATGCTGGCATAAGGCCTTTAATGTGCAGCCAGAAGCACAGTTGATGTCATTATGTGAGTAGGAAGAATTACAGATATGGTGCATAATTCAAGGCTTAGTCTATTCTTGTATCATGCTGTTATTTAACCTATGCAGAAAGATTCAAGTCGTAGCGATATCTCTCCTAATACATGATGGGCAGTCACTGCGGGGAATGCTCAACCCATATATTAAGATATGTGGGGGATTGTTGGTGTTTTTGCCTTTGGACTAGGAAAGATAGTCCCACATCGGTTACACCAAATAGTGAGTATCTCAATATAATGTATTGTTTGTGTTGAGGTGTGCACATGAGGTGTGGTGGGGCACAAGTGTGTGTTATGTGGGTGTATTTTCCTAGAAGGAAAAAAGATTAATTCCAACAAAGATATAAGTTGATTTTTGTCGTGCGGACTCGAACTCGGGCGTGTATGCACGGGAGTATTCGGGGGGTAGGTGTGGACTGTCACACTTCTATGCTGATTGTGGGATGATCTAAAATATCAAACTCTACTTTTGAGTTTTGGTATTTTAGTCCCACATCGGATATGAGAAGAGGTTAAGTCTCACTCCACTCTATAAATAGAGCCCCTTGGCCTCCGTTGAAAGATGCACCAAGAAGAGAGTTAAGGGAGTCCGTAAAGTACATAAAGCCCGTTAAAGTCTCAAATATTGACTTACGAGCGTTCCAGAAGTTCTTCGTAAACTTGCTGGTTCCTGGAAGCAGATCGTGGTGGGGCGAATCTTGCTTTGAGCAACGGTGATCTTAATACCCCAGCAAGAACCTTTCCTCTTTTTTTTTCTTCTTTCTTCTCCTTCATCTGAGTTGTAACTCAGTTCTGTCCGTCAGCACCTGCGATTGCGATGAAGAATGTGAGATTTATTTTCTGAACTCAGTTCTGTCCGTCAGCAACTGCAATTGCGAGGAAGAACGTGAGATTTATTTTTTGATTATTGTTGCTTTTATAATCAGATTCATATTATAGTGTTCCTCTTGGATCTCGAGAATTATCAGAAGGTGAAAATTTATTTGAACCTCTGATCTCGACATCGAGTCTACCATCTTTGATCAAGCCCCAGGACTAATACTTCTACCTTTGCAGCAAGCCGTGTCTTATACCTGTTTACCGACCCATATGCATTATATTTCATCGTAAACACCCAACGACAACCAACTCCTTTCTTTCCCCCAAGGAAGGGGGTATAAGTTCCTAATTATTACTCTTCTGTAATACACTATCTCTTCCTCTATCGCCTTTGACAATTTAGGATTCTCCCAATGCATTATCAGAGGGACAAGTTTCCAAGTATTACTCTTCTGCAATGCCTTTATATCTTTCTGTATCATCTTTGGCCATTTCGGATCTCCCAATGCATCTTCAGAGAGACGATCTTCATTATCAGGAAGTTGGGGTTCATGGGTGGGAGTAATCAATGAGGGACAGTAGTATCTTTAGCAACATTCGACTGGTCGAGACTAGTAATTTAATTGGTCAAATTTTCTTCATTCTCAACTATAACTGGATTTGACGGGTCGACCACCATATTCGACGGGTCGAATGCCTTGGTTCGATGGGTTAAAACTGATGGTTGGGCGCATGTAGCTTCTATGTATCGGTTCAACGGATAGAGAACTTCAATATGACCCATCGGAATATCTTCTCCATGCGTTCCTCCTTATTCTTCTTGTAGTTCTTCTCCTTTACTATGATACAACTCTTCAAAATATGAATTATTCCATTGAAAAGTAATGTTAGTGGATAAAAATAGCTCATAGTATAATACTTCTTAGTTGGTGGATGGAAGCATTAATTGTACCCCTTCTGATAGCAACCATAGCTAAAAAAAACATATAGAAGCAGCTGGAGTAGCAATACCTGTTTTAGTATGATCATGGTCGACTACTTCATAGAAATATGGCTTTGTATTAACTGGACAATTGTGTCACATTCTGATTTCGTAGAATCGATAGTTGTCCCCCGGACGTGATGCCGTGCGAGCCTAAATTGCGATTGCACAAGGTATTGTCATAAGGTTATCTGAAACACAACATCAAGTAGAGTATGCAGAGAAATTGAACAAACACATTTGAAAATAGAAGGAACTTTTTTTTATTGATAATAAACATCATTTACATGACTCTGGTACATTCATTTGCCTTGCAGGCTACAACATGACTCGATTACAAAATGAACGTTGATGAGATAGTCGTTCTATATATTATGCCCCTATTTACAAGCAAAACATTTCACTCCACTGGTATTGTGGCGAGTCGAGACATTTTTTCTTCTGGACTGAATGTAGAGTTTTCAAAAGGATCAAAACAAGCCTTCAACATGGACGAAGCTTCAAATGTACTTGCGTCGCCTTGAGCTTAAGTGGCATGCCCTTCTTGGTTTGGGGTACCTGTGGAGAGCGAGGATCAGTACATTACACTTTGTACTGGTGCGTGGCAAATTAAGTTTCATGCTCTCATTTGGTTGAAGAGTTTATATGACTTAGTTTTGTGAATCTTTCTAACCATCCTAATAAATTTTAGAAAAGCATATGATAGACATAATATAAATTATGTTAGAACTTACCCACAGTAGAGCGTGCCGTGGAATGTGAGACTTACCATGTTCTTTCTTGTCAATTGTTATCGCTAGTATAGCGTGAGCAAATTATGTGTATTTGGTCACTAACACAACAAGCCATCCTGGACTCATAGCTTTTGTTAGTCAGGGCCCTTCAACGCAAGTAGCGAGCCCTGCTGAAAGTTCCCGCCTAACCCGTGCTATTAACCAGCACAGCTATACCGTGTTTCCCCTAGGCCGAAACGGACCCGTGGCCCCAGGGTGCCGCTCGAGGAAACTTTTACCTTGTCGACAAGTTGTCTACGACCATATTAGAATAATTTAGTTACCAAAGCATGGTCTACATTTTTAAGAACTTAATTGTTTTATCGTGTCCTGCCTTGTCGTGGCATCAATTGTTCAATAAGTCAATCTTTTGTTTAACACTGTTTTATAAGATAAGTAGACATGTCCGTGCCCTTGCTTCTATCATTTCATTCGCAATAATGTTATCGATTGAACTAAGAAGGGGGTTGAGAAGATAAGGGTCAGCCACTCACTTTGATTTTTGTTCAAGGCGAGAGACATGTTGGTCGCTCTAGTCGTCGCCTACGCGATTACCTAAAATCGCACAAGCAACTGATTAGAACACTGTATTATTCAAGGAGTTCAATATGTAAATTCGAGTTCGAAAATACAAGCCATGAAAACCATCGAAAATATTCACGAAAACGCATTCAGAAAACCAAAGTCAAAGAAGCAATGCGGTATGAAAAGCAGAGTAATGGAAGATCTCTTCCGACTCAGCCGCAGAGTCCATCCTCAAGGCGCAACCCGCTAAATATAGGACTTGATTCCGAAGAAGCCTTTCCAAAACGAGAAAAGGATCTTAATTCAATCGTTCCCGTTCGACCGTTTCAATCGATCCCGATCTATCGGTTACGACTGAATCGGTAGCGACAATATTCCTTTCTCGTGCACCCCGTAGACAAAAATGGGGTACAATGTAGGGACAGGGCGCTACACCATAACCAATTAAGAAAAAGTTTTGTCCTCAAAACTTAAGAATAGACCCTACCTCTAAGAGAACAAAGAAGAAAATTTCTCCTTCATCTTTGATTCATGCTTCCAGGTCGATTCCTCGACCGAATGGTTTCTCCAGAGAACGCGGACGAGAGGGATAGCACGATTTCGAAGCAGTTTATCCTTGCGCTCCAAATTTGCATAGGCTCTTCTACATATGACAAGTCTGACTGCAGATTCAACTGACCAAAATCTATCATATAGCCTGGATCGTGTACGTACTTTCGCAACTGAAAGACGTAGCGGACATTGTGCACATCCGACAGTGCTAGCGATAATACGATCTGGTAAGCTACTGGGGCGACTCGCTTCAATATCTCAAAAGGACCGACAAATCTTGGAATCAACTTTCCTTTAGCTCTTAATCTCATGACTCTACGCATAGGTGTGACTTTCAGAAACACGTGATCACCCTCCAGAAATTCAAGGGACCATCGGTGGGTATCGGCATAGCTCTTCTGTCGACTCTGTGCAATCTTCAGTCTTTCCCGAATAAGCTTGACCTTCTCCACGGTCTGTTCTACCAGCTCTGGACCGAGTATCTGTCGTTTTTCGACTTTATCCCAACAAATGGGCGATCTACACTTTCGGCCGTATAAGACTTCATATGGTGCCATTTGGATGCTCGACTGATAGCTATTATTATATGCAAATTCGGCCAATGGTAGATGAACGTCCCGGCTTGACTTCAAGTCGATTGCACAGAGGTGTAACATGTCTTCGAGAATCTGGTTCATCCGTTCTGTTTGACCATCGGTCTGAGGATGGTAAGCCAATCTAAACTTCAACTTGGTCTCCATTGCTGACTGAAGACTACACCAGAAGCGTGACACGAACCGTCCATCCCGATCTGAGAAGATGGATACCGGTATCCCGTGCAGCCGAACTATTTTATCAAGATAGATCTGAGCAAGGCGATCGACACTCCAAGTGACTTTAATGGCAATAAAGTGCACTGACTTGGTTAATCGATCAACGATAACACAACATCGTTCCCCCGTGGCATCTTCGGCAGGCCAACAATAAAGTCCACAGTGATGTGATCCTATTATCATTTTGGAATAGCAAGGTTCTGCATCTTCTTGCTCGGTCTCTGATGCTCATCTTTTATCTATTGACAGGCCATGCATTACGACACAAAGAGTGTCATATCTCTCTTCATTTTGTGTCACAAGAAGGTCGTACGGAGGTCCTTGTACATCATAGTGCTACCGGAATGCAAGGTAATTTACATAATGCGTCTCCGTCAATATCTCCTTTCTAAGTTCTAAGTCGTCCGGAACGCATAGTCGGCCTTTCAATCATAGCACACCGGTGTCATCTTTCGCAAAGTCGGTCGTATTTCTTGTTGAAATCAGCTCTCACATCTTCTTCAGGTACGGATCGTCCTTCTGAGACCTCTTGATCTTTTCTCGCAAGCTCGGCTCTAACTGTAATTGCGCCAACTGCACATCTCTGAATCGAACTCGAAGGTCGATGCCCATCTCTTCAAGGTCCCATAGTAGTCTGTTGTTGATGTACAATGAGGCAATATATTTATGACTCAGAGTGTCTTCCATAACATTTCCTTTGCCCGGTGTATAGTCGATCGTCATGTCATAATCTTTGATCAGTTCTAGCCAACGCCGTTGTTGTAAGTTCAGCTCCTTCTGAGTGAAAAGATACTTGAGGCTCTTATGATCGGTATAGATCGCATACGCCATGCCATAATGATAGTAATGCCACAATTTTAATGTGAACACAATCGTCGCTAACTCCAAGTCGTACGTAGGATAGTTTTTCTCATGCGGCTTCAATTGTCTGGAGGAAAAGGAGATCACCTTGTCTCTCTGCATGAGTACACATCCCAAGCTCTGGCCTAAAGAATTACTGAATATTTGAAAACCCTCTACCCCATCCGAAAGAGCGAGTATAGGGGCCGAAATGAGCCGCTGCTTCAGCTCCTGAAAGGAAGCTTCACAGTCGTCCGACCACTCATATACGACTCCCTTTTGAGTGAGGCGAGTCAATAATGATGCAATCTTCGTAAAATCTTTCATGAAGCGTCTGTAGTATCCCGCCAAACCAAGAAAACTTCGAATCTCAATAGCCGATGCAGGCCGCCTCCAATCAGCAAAGGCTTCAACTTTCTTCGGGTCGACTATAATACCTTCGAATAAAATGATTTGTCCAAGAAAGGATACACTGCTCAGCCAAAATTCATATTTGCTCCTCTTCACAAACAACTGATTATCTCGGAGGGTCTGGAGTACGGTCCGCGGATGTTCTACATGTTCCGCTTGATCCTTCGAGTAGACAAGAATATCGTCTATGAAGACTACCACGAACTTGTCGAGGAACGGACAAAACACCTGACTCATTAGATCCATGAAGGCGACAGTAGCATTTGTCAGATCGAATGGCATTACCAAGAACTCGTGGTGGCCGTAACGAGTACGAAAGGCTGACTTTGGCACATCGTCTGACTTGATCTTGAGTTGATGATAGCCTGAGCGGAGGTCGATCTTCGAAAATATCGAGGCACCTTGTAATTGATCGAATAAATCATCTATGTGAGACAATAGGTACTTGTTCTGGATGGTGGCTTTGTTCAGCTCGCGGTAGTCAACGTACAGACGCATTGACCCATCCTTTTTTTCACAAACAACACAGGTGCTCCCCATGACGAGACGCTAGGACGAATGAATCCCCTGTCGAGCAACTCCTGCAATTGGACCTTGAGCTCTTTTAGTTCTATATGTGCCATTCTGTACGGGGCTATAGAAATCAATCGGGTATCAGAGAATGTGTTAATGTTGAACTCGATTTCTCGGTCGGGTGGCATTTCGGATAGCTCGTCTAGGAACACATCGGAGAATTCTGCCATAATGTCGATCAGACCCGTGTTTGCATCATCCTGTTGCGTGTCTCGAACGGACGCCAATTAGCCTTCGTATCTTCAATGCAACATCCTCCGAGCAAAAATTGTCGAGATCACCATACAAGCCGACGATGCTTCACACACGAGTAGCAGAATTCAGACACACCAGGTATACGGAAGGTGACATTCTTTTCTGCGTTGTCAATGATGACGTTGTAAGGGCCAAGCCAATCCATTTCCAGAATGATGTCATAGTCCTTAATGTCTAGAACTATCACATCGAGATAGACCTTTTTCCCTCCTATACAGATAATTCCGTCTTTGCAGGCTAAGTTTCGAGTAGTGACATGCCCGACGGTATGTGAACGCTAAGATCAAGGCCTAACGGTGTCACCAAATTTTTGTGCTCGATGGTAAAGTCTGCCGATATAAAACTATGCATGGCATCTGAATCAAACAGTACACGAGTAGGTTTATTATTGAAAAACAATATACCTATCACGACTGTATCTGAGGCAAATGCCTCTCTCAAGTCATGGCGTAGACGCGCCCTTGAGCATTAGGACGACCGTCTTGGCCATTGGGTTACGTTGCTTGAAGAGGGTGGGGCGCCTGCCCTTGGTTTTCTTGACGATTTTGATATGGCGGGACAGTACGATTTTGTCCTTGGGCCATGAAGTCTCAAGCTCGGTGACCCCTTTTTCCGCAAAAGAAGCATGCCCCATCGAAGACAAAGTTTTTGTTGGCATTGTATCCAAAGTAGTTACATTTGGTGCAACAAGGTAACGGGTTCTCTTCCTTATAGCCGCCATTGTTTGGATGCTTTGACGCGTGATTGTTGTCTCCCGTATAGCTAGGACGTTTGTGGTTGGAATGGTGCACAACGTTGGCAACAATGGGAGGGTACTGGATCTCATGATAGAGAGCATGATTTAGGGCATTGCACATGGTCTTGTACTCCGAAACTGCCACATGAGCAGCAATAGAGGGTCGTAGACCCACTTTGAACTGTCGTACACGATACTCCTCTGTATGAAGAAACGTACCAGCAATTTTGGACAACTTGTTGAACTCTGCGACATACTGTTGTACCGTCCGATTTACTTGCTTCAATTGCATGAATTTATTTTCCTTCTCTTGAAAAACGGTTGAGGGAAGGTACTCGACTTCAAAGGCTTTGTGAAACGTGGCCCAAGAGATCGGCGCTGAGTTATTGTCGCGTCGGATCGCTCGTTTGTGCATGGCCCACCAGTCGTGAGCGTTCAAATATAGTTGAAGTTGTGCACATACGACTTACTTGGATTCTTTAATGTCGAGGAGCTCGAAGTGATCTTCCAGCTCTTCCAACCAGTCGATTGCCACAGAAAGGACTTCGGTACCGCTGAAGGAGGTGTGACATGCTTTCTTGAATTCTGACACTTCGAACTTGTAACTTTTTGGTGCCGCAGGTTGATGCTCGGGCTCCTCTCGATCGACTTCGATGGGTTGACCCGTCGGCTCTGTGACAATAGGCACAGTAGCAGAGTTTCCGTTGGCCACAATCGTTTGGACGATCTGTTGCAGAGTATCAAGCTACTTTTGATACATCTTGGTTTGGGCATCGAAGCGAGCTTCGAATTGGGCATGTCGTGCCTCCATCTGCTAATGTCGGTTCTCGGACTGTTTCTGCTACGCCTCCGTCATGTGCAGCATCCTCTCGATAGCTTTGTTAGAAGGTCTGGCCCGTGAACTGCTTAAACCACTCAAAGCACTTTGTTCTTGCTTGGCTATAGTTTTTGCCACGGGTTTTGTCACTTCTACAATATGTAGACATACACATTAGTCTCAAAATATTATGGACTCATTATATGGAACAACTTATCTCATTGATGCGAGGTCAAAGGTTTAAGACTCTAGATGGAAGGCCAAAGGATGTAAAGTCGTGCTCTGATACCAATATGTCACGTCCCGATTTCGTAGAATTGATAGTCGTCCCCTGGCGTGATGTCGTATGAACCTAAGTTGCGATTGCACAAGGCATAGTCATAAGGTTATCCAAAACACAACATCAAGTAGAGTACGCAGAAAAATTGAACAAACACATTTAAAAATAGAAGAAACTTTTCTTTTATTGATAATAAACATTATTTACATGACTCTGTTATATTCATTTGCCTCGCGGGCTACAACATGACTCGATTATGAAATGAACAATGATGAGATAGTCGTTCCATACATTATGCCCCCATTTACAAGCAAAATATTTCATTCTACCTGGTATTGTGGCGAGTCAAAATATCTTTTCTTCTGGACTGAATGTGGAGTCTTCAAAAGGATCAAAATAAGCCTTCAACACACGAATGAGGCTTCAAATGTACTTGCATCGCCTTGAGCATAAGTGGCATGCCCTTCTTGGTTCGGGGTAACTGTGGAGAGCGAGAATCAGTATATTACACTTTATATTGGTACGTGGCAAATTAAGTTCCACGCTCTCATTTGGTTGAAGAGTTTTTATGACTTAGTTTTGTGAATCTTTCTAACCATCCTAATGAATTTCAGACAAGTATATGACAGGCATAATATAAATTACACTAGAACTTACCTACGGTAGAGCATGTGGTGTAATGTGAGACTTACCATGTTCTTCCTTGTCAATTGTTATCACTAGTATAGCGTGAGCAAATTATGTGTGTTTGGTCACTGACACAACAAGCCGTCATGGACTCATAGCTTTTGTTAGTCGGGGCCCTTTCAATGCAAGTAGCGAGTCCCGCTGAAAGTCTCCGTCTAACCCGTGCTATTAACCAGCACAGCTATACTGTGTTTTCCCCTAGGTCGAAACGGTCCCGTGGCCCCGGGGTGCCGCTCGAGAAAACTTTTACCTTGTCAACAAGTTGTCCATGATCGTGTTAGAACAATTTAGTTACCAAAGTATGGTCTGCATTTTTGAGAACTTAATTATTTCATCGTGTCCTGCCTTGTGGTGGCATCAATTGTCTAATGAGTTAATCTTTTGTTTAACACAGTTTTATAAGATAAATAGACATGTCCGTGCCCTTGCATCTATCATTTCATTCGCAATAATGTTATCAATTTGACTAAGAAGGGGGTCGAGAAGAGAAGGGTCAACCACTCACTTTGATTTTTGTTCAAGGCGAGAGACTTGTTCGTCGCGCTAGTCGTCGCCTACGCGATTACCTAAAATTGTACAAGCAACTGATTAGAACACTGTATTATTCAAGAAGTTCGATATATAAATGCGAGTTCGAAAACGCAAGCCATAAAAACTATCAAAAATATTCACGAAAACACATTCAGAAAACCAAAGCCAAAGAAGCAAGTGTAGCATAAAAACAGAGCAATGGGAGGTGTAACACCCACTTTTCTAAAATGAGGGTAATTTTGAACTTTTGTAAAAGTTTATTATTTAATAATAGGATTTATGATTTATGAATTTTTTTAATTAATTTAATACTATTTAAAATTGATAAATTATAATTTTGATGTGTTAGCTAGTGAACCCTAGAACTGTTGAGTCTAGAGACTAACCATGACCATGGGGACCTAACCATGTGATTAGAATGACTATTTATAACTTTTTAGGCTAAGGGTATTTTGGTCATTTTGTGACTTTTGAATTATTTTAGATTTTGATTAATTGGTGAATTTTAGATTATTTTAATAATATTTAAATTGATGTATTATGATTTTAGTTATTTTTCATATTTTAATATTTTAGGAATTTTTATATTTTAATATTAATTTTACGGAATTTGTTTAGTCGGGTTTGAGTTTCGTTTCGTTTCGATTTGTATTAGTGACCCGGGTAGCTTAGACTGTAGACGGGATCCCAAGATTAGTTAGTTATGGCCCACAAACCCTACTAATTAAGTTAGTGAGTTTAGACTAATCCCACTTGTTAGATTGGTTAAGTTAGAGGCTTAAATTTAATCCTTTTGATCTCAAACTTGAACCTAACTTAAAATTAAACAAGAGGACTAGTTGAGGCCTTATTGGGCTTTCCTCCAAGGCCCAAATAGGGTTTAATGGCAGCCACTATAGCTAGGTTAGCCTCTCTTTCTTTCATTTCATTCCATCTTGCCTCTTTTCCTTCACAAAGTGTTCTTCCCCAAATTAGAGAGCTTCCCTCTTTGATTTGATCTTCAAATCCTTACATCCCTCCACCAAAACTTCCATCCAACCTTCTCATAATACCAAGAGAGCGTGCTAGCAAAGATTTGGAGTAAAGTACAAGGAGGAGTGTCCTTTTTGGAAGATCTTCGTGTCGGAGCCGTGTCCTTGGGAGTATCATTGGAATTCCACTCCCAATAGGTAAAACCAACCCTCTAAATTGATTTTCTATGCATATTAGTTAGTTTTGAATTCATAGGATCCACCCCCATGCATGTACCCCATTTAGATTCAAATTTGAGGCTATTTAGAGCTCTCTTGAGGATTTTAGATATGTCTTGTGTCCTACTTGATAGATCCCAAATTAGGACATCCCATGTGTATGTATGTATGATATTAGTTTAAATAAATATTTAAATTCAGTTTTAGAATGGTTAGAGAGTGGATTGATCTTAGTTAGGATGGTTAGAATGAGTTTCATTTGGATACCTATGTTGGTATCCAAGTATCTTGGTTTACATGTGTTTCTTTTGTCCAAAATAACTCAAATTCGTCATAATATTCATCTACGTTTTTATTAATCAAAGTAACTAAGAAATGTCATAACTTTTAGCTTAGGACTCCGATTAATCTCCCGTTTTTTTTAACAGAACCGTATCGAAGTTAGATTTCCAAATATATATTTTAATAAGCCAAAATCAATCTAGAACTTTCTGTAAAACTATTTGAGTGTCAGCTGTCCGAAAGACAAACGCGTTTTGGTGTTTTCGCGATTCCAGGAGCTTCCGAACACGAAAATACGATCCGTTTGAAGTTTCGAAAAGCTAACACGAAAGGCTACGACATAATTTAATCCTAGAATTTAGTGAAGGCCCAATTGGTACAGTATTGATTTTAAGTAGAAGAGTGACTATACGACATAGGCATTTTGTGTAACCTATGAGCCTATGTAGTATGGATATTAAATGAATGTAGAGTATGTAATACATGATATATTAGATGAATGAAATGATATATATATATATATATATATATATATATATATATATATATATATATATATATGATATGTATCCTCTTTACATTAATGTATATATATGGTTGAATGCAAGCATGTAGGAATGCAATCAATGTAATGTATGTAAGCAATACATAAATGCATAAATGAAAGAATGATATACAATGTATGCATGAAAGTATATAATGAATGCTAGATATCAATACAAGGTGTACATGTAATGATAGATATGAATGCATAATGTATACATAATGTAATGCAATATATAATGATAACATGTATGGTAATGTAGAATATATGATGTAAGCATGTATATGTCCACTGTTTTTCCTTTTTCTTATATTTTTCCTTCCCTTTCCTTTCTATTTCAGTTTCCCCCTTTTTTCCCTCTTCTATTTTTACATGTTGTGTACAATGTATATAATATATAAATGCATGCAAGTATGTAATATGCATGAATGACATGTATGTAATGAAAATAAGTATATGTATACAACTTAATGATATGTGAATGGATATAATGCCTGAACTGAAGTATGCATGTATATGGGATATGAATGAATTTTATATATATATATATATATATATATATATATATATATATATATATATATATATATATATATATATATATAAAATATATATATATATATATATATATATATATATATATATATATATATATATATATATATATATATATATATGTGTGTGTGTGTGTGTGTGTGTGTGTTAAGGTAATGTAATGTATGTATTCACATATATTTTGAGTTAAATATATGAGTTTGTATGCATATATTATATGTATGCTTGTATGCAGGAATGAATGTAATATAATATAGAGTATGCATATATGAATATAAAGTATACAAGTATATAATGTATTCAAATATGTATGTATGCATCTATGTATGTATGTATAGGTGTATGAATGAATGCAAGTATGCATATATGATATGTATGTAGGCATGTATGCAATGTATGTATGTATACATGATATGTATGTATGCATGTATGCAATGTAAGTATGTATGTATGCATTTCTATAAAATGAGCTAATCTATAACCTTTTACACACATGCATTCATACACCATTTGAAACCATGTATCCCATGTCACATACACCTACCTATCACTAAATCTGAGAACATTAACACATATCCTTTCACACATGCCAAACACACACTCACTTACTCTTTTACCTCTCCTTCTCTCTCTCTCTATATATATATATATGTATGTGCCTATATATAGCTTTCCTATATATATCTATGTATATGAATATGTGAATGTGAATAATATATATACATTATATAACTAAGTTTGTGTGCCTTGTTAGCTTATGGTTTAGTTTTTTGCTTGATTTAGCAAGTGACTTAGGCTATGAGTTAGTAGCTATCTTGGATACTTGATTTGCATAGACTTAGTTTGTTTAGACCTAGAATTGACTAACCTAGGCTAGTTGACCATTGTTGACCCAACCCTAGCTAGTTTGACTACAGTTGACTAGAGTTGACCTAGTTTGACTTTATAGTTGACCAGAGTTGACCAAGAGTTGAATTTGACCTAGATTAACTTAGATTCATGTAGATTGTATTATAATTTCAATTACCATATAAATTAAACTCTTTATAACCTGTGTTGCTCTAACTAGGACTCAGTGACTCCAGTTGGCCATCTTTTTATATCAGCTGTTCAGGATATCAGGCGAGTACATTCTCTGACCGTTTCATACTTGATAGGATTTACATTTATGCTCTAGATTACTTTACTTAATGCTGTCACGTTGTTAACACGGATTGGTACTATATGGATCCCTTCATGAGATGTTATCCCCCTTGGGAGCATTAGGTTACAGTATGTCATGTGCATTTCACTTTCATCATGTACTCCGGTGCTTTCACCATTCATGTACACCCTTGTAATTCATGTACTCTCATGTTCACAGAGCCCCCATGTATACATTTATGTGCACCCATTTATGGGCCTTTATGTGATATCATGTGCAACAACATAACCTGTCTGGATCCTTGTGTATTGATTGGGGTACAGGAGAGTATAAATGGTCATGTGAACAATTCCAAAGTAGTATACTCATCTGCAAACTCTTAGATTACTCATGTGCAAATTCAAGTCGTTTACATATTTATCTTGTACTCTACATTACTAGCCACTGTTAGCTCTTTACTTATAGTAGATATTTCTTTACAGTCATCTTTTTTATTTCATATATACATTCTTCAGGGCTGACTCTATAGCATTCTTAAATTTTCTGTCATGATATGAACTGCGTGAGAGATATATGCTCGTTCCTGTCCTGATTGGACATGTTGATAAATTTTACAGATAGCTTGGAGGTTACCTGCTAGCCTAGAGGAGACACAGTAGAGGTTGGAGTAGATGGCTAGAGTTTTTCTTATTTTATTTTCAGTTGTCTTGAGTTGTATTTATTTTATGCTTGTTTGAGTTGGTGTTGATAACACCGAGATTTATTTCTCTCTGTTGTACTTCTCTTGTGGATTCATAGTTATCTTATCGTGCTACTTCTAGTTTTGTTGATTGAGTTGTATCCTGTTGTGATTGTCCTCCGTACGGAGAGTATATCATATTGTATTTAGTTTTAATTATGACCTAGAACAGCGTTCTACCGTCGACACTACGGCGTAGGCTGGACATACCCACTTCTCGTGCCCTACACTGGGTACGGGTTATGACATGAGGTCTCTTCCGACTCAGCCGCATAGTCCATCCTTGAGGCACAACTCGCTGAATATGGGACTTGATTCCGAATAAGCCTTTCCATAACGAAAAAAGGATCTTAATTCAATCATTTCTGTTCGACCGTTTTAATCGATCCCGATCTATCGGTTCTGACTGAATCGGTAGCCACAATATTCCTTTCTCGCGCACCCCATGGACAGAAACGGGGCACGATATAGGGACGGGGCACTACAAATTGCCTTCCTTTTAGGATGATAGCCATGTTACTGGAATACTATTTAGCTTCCAATAAGTTTACCAGATATGACTAAGTCTATTACCATAGGAACAACAATGAGCTTTATTGGAAAAACCTAGTATGGGCTCTGTTGGTGCAGTGGGACTGAGTTTTGTTATTGAGAAGCCGCTGAGTCTTGGCTTGAATAGCTAAGCTTGAAACATCTATTTGTACCTTCTGCAGACTCTCTTCTTGATACTCATCGTTGCGGATGTATGTGAAAGGTATAGTTAAGCTAGAAGGATTTGTCATCCTGAGAAGCTCTCCCTTAGCACTACTATATTTAGCATTCAGTCCTTTCGAAAACACATGAATGCGCTCGAGTTTCTTCTCATTTTGGTACCATATAATATCCTTCTATTTTTTATCTTGTAAGGGTGCTTCTAATCCGTCTCAACCCACACATTTTTCATCTTTGTATAAAATACAGACAATGTTCACCTACTCTTTCTGTCATGTTAGCAGCCTTGCACATAAGCTCAATAACTTGTATAAAATCATATTCATTGGTATACAAGTCCCTAAGCATCTTCCAAACTACCTCAATGGTCTCACACTCTTACACCATTTGTATCACATCATCAGTCATGGCACTAAACAGGATCGCCATCAATATCTTTCTACTTTGTATATGCTTCCTCATTAGCTTCATCCGGAGCCTTGATTGCACTAGTCGTATGCTCATCTTGTATATACCACGTAGACAGACAAGCGTAATCTTCTTCCATGTTCGAAAATTAGTACCATTGAGCTTGATACCTCCAAATGATCCATAACCTAAATCCAAGGTATTGACAAAGACCTCAACCTTATGGACTTTATTGATCTTAGAAGAGCATTATTTTGCATCACCCATTAAAAAATTACAGCAGAATCAACTAGATAAAACATATTTTGACGAGTCGAATCAGTATTTTCTGATCTAGGAAACAAGTTATTGACTATAAACTGATCTAATAAATAATCTAATTGAAAATAAAGTTTTTAACCAGAAACTGATCTAAGAAACAATCAAATTGGAAAGAAATTTTTGACCAAAAATTGATCTAAGAAATAATTAAATTGAAAAACAATTCTTCACCAGAAACTGATCTAAGAAATAATCAACTTAAAAAGAAAGAGACCAAGTCCTCACGGATCTTTACTCTGATGCTAAGTCAAATATAGAGCTTGGAGATGTATTTGAGATAATAAATTCTTAGGTGTTTATTCATCTCACAATGGAGGCTATATAAAGGAGTTTGTATGTAAGCACCCTAGATTTTCTAGGTTTATTTTATTTTTAATATAGTTATTAATAGAATTTTTTCACTATTATTTTTTTTATCATTAAATACTCTTTTTCGTAGTTCTGATTTTAGGAGCACAAGAAATGCCAATGTCTCGAAACAACTTTCATGTGATTTAATCTAGACAAGCCCATTTTTATTTAGGCATATCATATCCCCCTCAAACTCATCCCTTGTGCTCTATTTTTATTGCACAACTTTCGGGTCAAAAAGGCTAATTTTACTATCTACCGTGTTACCGTTGTACTTTTCAATTTGATTTCGGAACTCAACCTCGATCCAAACCATTCGACCCAATATATAATTTTGACATATTTTGAGCCTATTACACACATGACAATAGTTTTTCACTCAATTGATTTACCATGTGCTATTTATTTTCAAATGGCGCACAAGGCCCAATTATTAGACTTTTGGAACTCAATTCGATCCAATTAATTTCACCGACCCAAAACTATCCAAATAGGGTTCGTAGAGACTATTCTAGATTATCCTAACCTAATAGGGTCTTTTTAGATCAATTTTATCAATTATATGCAGCCATAATTGATTTAAATCTTTATTTAAAACATCTAATAACCATTTTTCTATTTTGGAAACCAATTCTAACCTATTGAGATACAGCCTTACATATATTTTGAATTGGGCTATCAAATCCTAACTAAATCCTACTAAACCAATTCCTGTTAAATCCCAACTCTTTAAAATTTTATTTCTTTATATTTTAAACCCATAAAATTTGGCTGCTTATTTTCTTTTTCCTCATAAAACCGAACGCACAACCCTTTAACCGCACACCCCCTCCCTCTCCAAGCCAACAACAAACTCTCCATCAAAACCGACTTTCCACCCCCCCTCGCCACCACCATCTGAACCCTAACACTTTCCTCCTTCACCCCAGGAAGCCATCGCACGACCATTGCAACTTTCGTGGTCGGTAGAAGCCCCAAAACTGAGCCCTACTTAAGACGATCAAAATTGTGATCACGGCATGTTTGTCTTCTTCATGCGTGTGTTTCATCGACTTTTAATTATCATCTTATCATGAAACCAACTCTAATGCGTAGCCTTATGTGTCTACTTCGGTCTCTAATTGTCACCTCACGTGGTTCCGCACCATTTGTCCGTGGCGTCCGTTACACGAAAGTTAGTCCAGACTGAACCGATTTCGGTGTGCGATAGTTTCCGACGATTCGTGAAGCTCTTTGATCTCAAACTAGTTATTGGTAACGTTCCTAACATCCCACTTTATCATCCCATAATGCTCTATAATGTCCTCGTTGAGTTTTTCATATAAATATGCATCTATTTCTATGTTACTAGTTGTCGGACATCGAAAACCATTGAATCTCGTATTGTTGATCTCTAAACTTTGTAATATCTTAAGTATGATATATGTCACGTAATTGGTGATATAAAATCATATTTTTTCATATTAGTCTGTCTACTTCCAGAATTTAAAATCCATATTTTCTATTATTTGTTTGATTCCAAATAACCTGACAAGTTGGCATATTGTGTTACTAGTTTAACATGTTATTTTGGTACCTTGTTTTGTAATAAAATATATTTAAATAAAGTCAAGAATTATTTTTATTTATTATTCTAGAATTAATATGATATAATTTATTTTATAAAAATATCATTTTATTGTGGTAATATGATATTATGTATAGTAGATTTGATTACATATATATTTATACATTAGTTAGCTAGTTTATGACTAAATTGAGATTATATATAGTATGTATACATATAAGGTAGTAGTGTTGCTATTAGTTGGTATTGATTTTAGTTCATTTATATTCTAGGAG
>JANAVB010004798.1:4781498-5003998 GCA_029216955.1 Iris pallida
GTGGACGCCATGGTCTGCTGCCAAAGGGTACTCAGCTGCCCGACTTTGGGAGCCGAAAGCCTCGCCCGCGATCGAGAGAGTCGAGTGTCCGCCTGCATGTTCCTCGGACGCCTCCCAACTGATATGGTGGTCACCGAGGCTCCTGCCATGGAGAAGTAGCCTCCAAGAGGCCGATGCCTTGCTGTTGGCACAAACCTGAGAGGGATGGAAAAATGGTAATACCTGGCAATGATGAACTGGCTCCATAGGGATGGAGAAGTACACATCTTCCACCAAAGTTTTATAGAAAGGTCGTCGACAACGTCAGCAAGTTTGTGAAGGCCCAACCCTCCCTCCGTCGTAGGGTAAGTAATGCTCTTCTAGGATGACCAGATACGCTTATCGGCCCCCCTTGATGGCCCCACAGGAATTGCAGGAATAATTGCTCAATATTGTCAAGAACCTTCTTCAGAGGAGCGTTGGCAGCGAGTGTTTATATGGGGATGGAGGAAAGCACGTGTTGGAGAGTTAATTTTATGTCGGGAGATAGTATGAATTTATTCCAGCCTTCTAATCTGTGTCTAATTTTAGCCATAAGAGGTTCGAACATTATAGTATTTTTCTTACCATATGTAAGCAGACACCCGAGATAGTTGAACGGAGGACCCTTGACCTCAAACCCAGTAGCGTTCCTATATGCCTCCCTCTTGCACTGATCAACTGAGTGATGAACGTAAACAACGCTTTTAGAAGTGTTGATACGTTGCCCAGAAGCTTTAGAATATCTCCTGAGGGTGTACATAACCACCTCCACCGAACCCATATCTCCAGTCGAAAAAATGAGTATGTCGTCTACATAAGCCAAATGAGTGATGAGAGGACAACCGCTAGCCATGTAAAAGTAGGAGAATCTCGGGATGGCCCCCATTTTGTTAAGGTTTTTGCTCAAAGCTTCCGCCACAACAATTAAGGGGTCTTCCAGCCTGACGCCTCGGTAGGAGGGAAAGAAACCACCGGCGTTCCATTGATCAAAGTGGAGAATCGGTAGTCCGCAACTGATCTCCAAATGATGTCTATCTATGCTTTGCTAAAACCGAAGGCTCTGAATACCCTGGTCATGAAGTGCCAGTCCAGTCTGTCATAAGCCTTCTCCATATCCAGTTTGATAGCTAAATTTTTACCTCTGCTCGATTTTTTGATGCAATGAACCAGCTCCTGAGCTAACATGATGTTGACCGTAATGTTTCTTCTCCGAACGAAACCACTTTGTTCGGGAGAGATGATCTTCATAAGGATGGAAGCCATCCTATTAGCCAAAATCTTGAAGATAATCTTGTTGACGAACATGCACATGCTGAGGGGACTGAAATCCGAAAAGGAGGAAGGATTTTGTACCTTGGGGAGGAGAATCAAGAGGGTACCCCTTGGAAGAAAACAATGATGGCCTCGACTAAGTCTCCTTTGATGATGTTCCAGCAGTGGCGGAAGAAGGTCCCCGAGAAACCGTCCGGACCAGGGGAGCTGTCCTTGTTCAATGCCCAGATCGCCTCTTTAACCTCATCTGAGGATG
This sequence comes from Iris pallida, assembly GCA_029216955.1. Taxonomy (NCBI): domain Eukaryota; kingdom Viridiplantae; phylum Streptophyta; class Magnoliopsida; order Asparagales; family Iridaceae; genus Iris; species Iris pallida. Next base: position 4,783,048 of record JANAVB010004798.1, read on the forward strand.
AAAGCCGATTCTGTCACGCCCCAGTACCGAAATATAGAGACGGACTAGGCCAGCTACTCCATATGAGGTATACAATATCATACGATGATCGTGGCTGTCAAGAGACAAGGGGGTGCATGCTACATTCAAGTCTCCTATGGTCTCACAGAGCATCTATGTCTCAATCATTCACAGCAAGAAAACATCAATTAATGAATATATGAGATAAAGCAGTAAGGCGTCCCCGACGCTGCATCAAAATAATCATGGGGATCTAGCTTTATAAGTTAGCTAGCCCAGAGAGTCATAGGTACATAATTGTATTCAGCTGCAGTCTGATTTAATTATAAATTATGCAAAAGACAAAATATCCAGATTAGCCGGCTAAACAGGTGCCGGTGGCTAAACGCCAGAACATAAGTGAAGATACTAGAGTGGTGGAAAAGAAACACACTCGAGTCCCCCGCCAGCCATGCTCCTAGTATGCACCATTGACGTCAGGAAAGAAGTTTTGATCCTCAGGCGCTGCTACGAGATCTTGCCAAACAAAACTAGCGGGATCAGCCCCGAATAGTAAGTACCACAAGGGAGCACAAAAGAGTGAGATAAAACCCAAGCACAAAATAATAATACTATTATTAATAAAAGCTTCCGGTCGTAAACTCGGTCCACAGCCTATCCTAGCACGATAGCCCAACCCAACAACCAAACAAGGACATGGGTTGGACCATGCACCATGACAGCCCATGTCCTTCGGCTACTAACGAAAGTTACAAGGCACAGTTAAGTCATTTTTCAAGCGGCCATTCATTCATGCGGTTTTCTATATTTGACGGAGTTATCCCCGTGATACTGATTAAAAAGAATCCTCAGATCGTGTCAACCCAGCAGGGCTAGCCAAACCATTTAAACATATAGCACATTAATTATGCACCGGTCCCCCGGAGGGCTACCGCGCTAAAACATATAACACATAGCTCGTAGAAGTCGGATATAGCCATCCGCTATAGGCGAGTGAAACCATATCCGTGGCGGCCAACCCGACACGTCAGGACTGGACCTGGGGTGGCTAGTTTGGCACGATCTCGGGATTCTTTCCACCCAATGCATCTATCAAGTTAGTTACCTAGTTAATCCCTAGATTATCCTCGGAGTTCACATGTCGTGGTCACATGCTCACTCCCCTAGATGTCATACATTATACAAGTACCCCAAGAAGGGATCTGTACTGGTTTATGGAGTCATACGTATGTACCCCCTTCTTGGTATAATGTGACCCACGTCATTGCTACCGACCATTCGCTATGTAAATACTGGACTCTTGGAGGTACTGGTAGGTATCACATAGGAACACTTAACACATAGGATAGCACATCGGTGCTCACATAGATTGTACCTTAGTACACACATAGGGGTATCCAGCACACGCATAGGTAGTCAGATCAGAAATGAGGACCAAGACACAAGAGGAAAGAGAACAAGAAGGCACTACGCACTTCGAGTATGAAGTGCTCGCAAGTCATAAAGTGGCCCTAACGGTGCGCTGGCAATGTGCAAGGTAAAAGGTGCACAAGGTGCCAAAGTCACATATAAATTCTGGTTAAAGTGAGAGATGAAGATTCTTGAAGCCAAGACAAAGATCTATAACTTTTATGTTGGGAGTTGGGATAAATTCTAGCCAAAATTCAGCCAAATAGGACATAAAACAGCCAAAAACAGCCAAAATAGGCTCTATGCGGCATTCTGCGGCACTATTCAGCCTTCTGTGGCACTATGCGGCCTTCTGCGGCACTATGCAGCCTTCTACGGGACTATGCGGCCTTCTGCGGTACTATTCATTCCATGTGATACAATGCATCCATACGACACTATTTATTCCTGCGGCTGCGGCACTATTCATCCATGCGGTACGACACTATTCATCCATGCGGCTGTGGCACTATTCATCCATGCGGCTACGGCACTATTTATGCAGCACTATACATTCTATGCGGCTGCGATATTATTCATTCCTGCGACTGCGGCACTATTTATCCATGTGGCTGCGGAACTATTCATCCATGCGGCTGTGGCACTATTTATTCCTGCAGCTGCGGCACTATGCATCCATGCGGATACGGCACTATTCATGCAGCACTATTCATCTATGCGGCTGCGGCATTATTCATCCATGCGGCTGCGGTATTATTCATACGATACTATTCATTCCTACGATAGCGGCACTATTTATCCATACGGCTGCAACACTATTCATACGACACTATTCATTCCTACGGCTGCGGTACTATTCATCCATGCGGCCGCGGCACTATTTATGCGGCTGCGGCACTATTCATGTGGCACTATTCATTCCTGCGGCTGCGACACTATTCATCCATGCGGCTGCGGTACTATTCATCGTCCCTGCCAAAACTAGGACAGATGACATAGAAAATGTCCAAATATTATTTTGGCCATAACTTCCTCAAAATAACTCGAAATCTAACTTTTCAAAGGTTAAAATTATGTAGAATCAAATTTCCTATAACCTAGGACCATTAGTTTTCGAAAATAACCAAGTTTGATAGATCAAAACCATATAAATACATAAAACTCTAGTTTTAGAAACTTAGATCTACACAAAACTAGCCATTAAAATCAAAAACTCCAAAAACTAAACTTGTAGAGAATAAAGAGAAGAACAATATAGACAAATAATATTAAAGGAAAAAATTAAGAATAAAAAATTCACAAATTTTTACTTTTGAGCAAGTTGTACTTGCCTAAGGGTGGTGGTTGAGGGAAATAAATGGAAGAGTGAATGAGAAGAGAGAGTGAGAAAGGGAATATAAATAGAGGTTGGGTTGGCTTAAGAAAACTCTAATCTCTAAACATGCTCTAACCATTCTACTAATGACATGCTTAAAAGCTACATGCAACCATTAAATAATAATAAATAGAATTATGTACATGCTAAATACGGGATACCATGTACAGAATTCATGAAAGAATACGTATATCGGGATCGGGGAGTGACATCTCTATCCTCCTTAGAAAAAAAATTTCCTCGAAATTTCAGCCAAGACAATGATAGAGGAATCCGGGCAAGAAAGGTGTAATTACAATCTACGCAAGCAACCTATCATTAGCAGTCATTGATCATATATTTCAAAATAGTGCAACAAAAGATTGTAAATAGATTACCAAGGCATGAGGAGAAACATACCTTCTGAGTCGAACAAGTACGGATACCGAGATCTAATCTCGTCCTCGCGCTCCCAGGTTGACTCTCCCGGAGAGTGATGTCCCAAGCGATACGGACAAGGCTAATAGTCCGGTTCTTGAGCACCTTCTCTCGCCGGTCCAAAATAGACACGGGTTGTTCCTCGTAAGTTAGGTCGGGACTAACTCCGAATGATCGAGGACATGACTCAGATCCGGGACATACCTACGCAACTGAGATACATGAAACACATCATGTACGCCAGATAGCGAGGGAGGAAGGGCAAGCCGATAAGCAACATCGCCTACCCGAGCGAGAATCTCAAAAGGACCAACGAATCTCGGACTAAGCTTTCGTCGGGTTCCAAATCTAATGACACCCCGAGTAGGCAAAATTCGCAGAAATACTTGGTCACCAATGCCAAATTCTAGAGGCCTACGATACTGATCTGCCCAGTGTCGGTGTCTGTCCTGCGCGACTCGAAGCCGCTCTCTGATCAACTTGACTGTTTCTACGGTCTGCGTGATCATCTCTGGTCCCAACAGTTTTCGTTCTCCCACATCGTCCCATGCCAAAGAGGACCTGTACTTCCTTCCGTATAATGCTTCAAACGGTGCCATCTGTATACTTGCCTGATAACTATTATTGTAAGAGAACTCTACTAAATGAAGATGATCTTCCCAAGTTCCACCGAAGTCCAAAGTACAAGTCCATAACATATCTTACAAGGTCTGAATGGTTCTCTCTGACTGTCCGTCCGTCTGTGGATGGTAGGCTGTACAGAACCTCAACTTGGTACCCAAAATTTGATACAAACTCTGCCAAAAGTGAGAGGTGAACCGTATGTCTCGATATGATACTATGCTGACTGGAACACCATACTGCCTCACGATATACTTCATATACATTTCTGCCAGCTGCTCAGTAGACTGCCCTACTCTAAAAGAAAGAAAATGCGCAACCTTCGTGAGCCGATCCACGATTACCCAAACTGCGTTTCGACCGGTCGGAGATCTAGGTAAACCGGTCACAAAGTCCATCGTGATGTGCTCCCACTTCCACTCTAGAATAGAAAGCGGATGTAAAAATCCTGCTGGTCTCTGCTGCTCTGTCTTTACTTGCTGACATACCAAACATATGGATACAAACCTCGCTATCTCCCTCTTCATGCCATTCCACCAAAAGTGTTGCTTTATATCTTGGTACATCTTTATGCCTCCGGGATGAATGGAATAAGGAGAACTATGAGCCTCTGATATAACTTCATGTCGAAGGTCTCCACCTGGTACACAGAGACGGTTTTTGAACCTAAGTTTACCATCCTCATGGATTACTAACTCCTTCCTGAGACTTGACTCACACTCTGATCGAAGCTTCTAATCTGCAGATCCTTTGCCTGGGCTGCTCTGATCCTCTCTACCAAAGTAGACTGAATCAACAAACTGGCTATAACTCCTGTATCTTGTGGCAAGATCACTTCAATTCCTATTTCCTGAAGATCTTCCAAAATATGCCTCTGCGAGGTTAAAATGAATGTATCACATCTCCTGCTCAAGGCATCTGCTACCACATTCGTCTTGTCTGGATGGTACTGAAGATTTACATCAAAGTCCTTCAGTAATTCCAACCATCTTCTCTGTCTCATGTTCAGGTCCCTCTGGGTAAATACATACTTTAAGCTCTTATGATCAGTGTAGATCTCCACTCGATTCCCATATAAATAGTGCTTCCATAACTTAAGCGAAAACACTACTGCTGCTAATTCCAGGTCGTGGGTCGGATAGTTCTTCTTATGGTCCCGAAGCTGTCGAGATGCATATGCTATCACCTTACCACACTGCATCAATACACATTCAAGTCCCTTTCCGGATGTGTCACAATACACTGTAAACCCTCCCGATCCTACTGGAAGTGTCAAGATCGGGGCTGAGATTAATATCTTCTTCAATTCTTCAAATAATGTCTGACATTCTGCTGACCAAACAAACTCTACATCCTTATGCGTCAAACGTGTCAAGGGTGCCAAAATCCTGGCGAAGTCTGCCATGAACCTCCAGTAATAACCTGCCAATCCTAAGAAACTACGCACTTCTGCTACCGTCTTCGAAACTGGCCAATTCACTACTGCCTCAACCTTCTTCGGAACTACTGACACGCCTGCTCCAGAAATAATGTATCCCAGAAACGAAATATGATCCAACCAAAACTCACATTTACTAAGCTTCGTATAAAGTTGATGCTCCCTCAAGGTCTGCAAAACTGTCCGAAGATGTTTCTTATGTTCTTTCTCACTACTGGAATAGACAAGGATGTCGTCTATAAACACTACTACAAACTTATCCAAGTATGGCATGAAGATGCGATTCATCAAATCCATGAGCATGGCTGGGGCATTAGTCAATCCAAATGACATCCCCAGAAACTCATAATGCCCAACCGCGATCTAAATACTATCTTAGGTATGTCCTGCTCCCGGACCCTCACTTGATAATATCCAGATCGAAGTTCAATCTTAGAGAAGACGCAGGCCTTACTCAATTAATCAAACAAGTCATCAATCCTTGGTAACGGATAATTGTTCTTCACTGTTACTGCATTCAACTACCGATAATCAATGTACATTCGTGTCGATCCATCCTTCTTGGGTATTAAAATCATCGGTGCTGTCCATGGCGATTCACTGTCTCAGATAAACTGCTTCGCCTTTAGTTCTTCTTCATGCTGGTACAACTTGTCCAACTCTGACTGCGACATCCTGTAAACTCTGTCGACTTTAGGCTCCGTTCCAGGATTCAACTCAAAGCAAAACTCCACATCTCTCACCGGTGGTAAACCTGGAAGCTCATCTGAAAATACATCAAGAAATTCTCTGACCAATCTTGGAATCTGCTCCAGCTCTGCCAATGCTTCTGTAATGATGCCCTTGGGTCGATCCTCCAATGATCGAACAAAGACGAACTCCTCAACGCCAGGTACATTAAATACTACCATACCTCCCCGACAATCTATCGTCGCATGACTGTCTCTCAACCAGTCCATGCCTAGGACAACGTCAAAGTTGTCCATAGGGAACTCAATCAAAGATACGGGCAATAATCGCCCACTCACTACGACCGGACATGCTAAGCACACTCTGCTAACTCCTATGAGCCCATTACCAGTGAGTATATTCATCCTCTTTGGCAATGTCTCGAACTCCAATCCAATACGTATCGCAAATCGTGCAGATATAAAAGAGTGGGTAGCCCCCGAATCAAACAATACTACTACAGAAAAAGAGGTAACAAAAATATTACCTGCAACTACGTTGCCTGAAGCTAGTGCATCCTCCAGTGATAAGGTAAAGGCCTGGCCCTGCCCTTGCTGAGCTCCCTAGTGCTGCTTTCCTCGACCATGCTGTTGCTGCGGCCTCTGCAGGCCTTCATGGTTCTATGCCAGGGGAAACATCTGAGCCTACGTCGGTAGACGCTGGGCTAGCGGCCTTACGACCAATGCTGGTCCTCGGTTCGATGTTGTCCCCGGAGCTGGCAATGCCAGAAACTACTGAATTGGCCCTCCTGGCCTCTACATCATAGGAAAATTGGCAATCCTGTGGTCTGGACTGCCACACCTCATGCACAATCCGTTAGCTGAACGACACACATCCCTAGTGTGCCCTCCTTTACCGTAGTAAGTACATCCAATGGGCGCCCCCGGCACTGCTGCTGGTTTCTCTGCTGCTGATGTCGAACTAGTGCTATTATTTCTGATACCGCCGTCCTCTGCGGCGCTCCTGACTCATGAATACGGATGTCGGGTGCTGGCACCGATGTTCATTGTACTGCTCCTCCACCCCTACTCTGGGGATGGGACCTCTTCTGGCCCCCATATCTTGTCACCAATCTTTGTTGGGTGAGTTCATGCCTCCGAGCTGTCGTTAAAATGGCGTCAAAAGTCTGATATCCGTGTCCTTCTACTAGCTGTAGAATCTCTAAATGAAGTTCCTGATGGAATCTCATAGCCTTCTCCGGCTCCGTAGCTACCATCGTCGGTGTAAACCGACTAAGTCTGCAGAACTCCGCCGCATATCCATCTACCGTCTTCCTAGCCTGCTTGAGACTGATAAACCTCTGCTGTAGCTCATACCGCGCTACCATGCCAAAGTACTTAGCCTTGAATATGGTACTGAAGCTATCCCAAGGAACAGGATGCCTCATTCCAACCTCTTTCGATGCCCACCAGTCGCGGGCGAGATCCTGAAGCAACAGTCTGACCTGGTCAACCTTCTCTTCTGCTGGAACCTTTGCTGCAGTCAATATGGCCTCGATATCCTGAAGCCAAGCATCCGTCGTGATGGCATCCTCCGTGCCGTCAAAGTATCTCGGGTTAAGTCGACAAAACCTCCCCGATGCTCCCGAATCATTCCTGACACTTCTCTCAAGGGCTAATTGTAACCCCTGATTCAGTAGCACATTCTGTTCCTGCTGTTGGGTCTGCTGTTGCTGATAGGCTGCCACCTGACGCTGCTGAGTGGCCAGGAATCCTCGGATGACCTCCAGGAGTGCTGCAGCATCAGGTACTGTCGTCGCTGCCGGCACCGCTGGGGGTGAAGGAGTTTCTAGAACCTGCGATTCTACTAGCTCTGATATTACTTCCACTCGGATTTGGTCAGGAGAAGGTATTCTTTCCGGCTGCTGTCCCGTCGAGCCATGCTCTACTGGACGTTCCTCCATGTTGTCCTCACCAGCTACTGAGAACGAAGCACCACTATAGGAAAAGATACATGATATCAAATGACAGGACGAGGAAGATTCGAGGATACAATTCAAGTTATCAATCAAGGTGAGGGAAGAGAAATCGAGGCAAGCGATTCAAAAGAAACAAGTTTTGATTGAGACTCCTATAATAGTAACACCCCACAAGTCTGAAAATTAGACCTACATGGGCCACCAATAAAATCTTGTCACGCCCCAGTACCAAAATACAGAGACGGACTAGGCCAGCTACTCTATATGAGGTATACAACGTCATACAGCGATCGTGGCTGTCAAGAGACAAGGGGGTGCATGCTACATTCAAGTCTCCTATGGTCTCACTGAACATCTATGTCTCAATCATTCAAAATAAGAAAACGTCAATTAACATCAGTGGATAAGATGGCTGCGCTCCAGCTCACTCAAGAATGGGACGACAGTGGTCCACCGACAAGCTCGTTCTGATCTTGGATGCAGTACATTAGAATCCTGAAGCACCACCACGAACGCTACCACGCGTGCGCCTGCGGTGCAGTAAGGCACCACCCTGTTCTGCCAGCAGCCAACTCCGGTATGTCAGCTTAGTTATCCTCATCAAGCCACAACCTTGATGTCTAGCTTCCCAACTTGAACATATAAGATAAAGCAGTAAGGCATCCCCGACGCTTCATCAAAATGATCATGGGGATCCAGCTTTATAAGTTAGCTAGCCCAGAGAGTCATAGGTACATAATTGTATTCAGCTGCAGTCTGATTTAATTACAAATTATACAAAAGACAAAATATCAGATTAGCCGGCTAAACAGGTGTCGGTGGCTAAACGCCAGAACATAAGTGAAGATACTATAGTGGTGGAGAAGAAACCCACTCGAGTCCCCCGCCAGTCATGCTCCTAGTGTGCACCATTGACGTCAGAAAAGAAGTTTGGATCCTCAGGCGCTGCTACGAGATCTGGCCAAACAAAACCAGCGGGGTCAGCCCCGAATAGCAAGTACCACAAGGGAGCACAAAAGAGTGAGATAAAACCCAAGCACAAAATAATAATACTAGTATTAATAAAAGCTTACGGTCGTAACCTTGGTCCACAGCCTGTCCTAGCACGATAGCCCAACCCAACAACCAAACAAGGACATGGGTTAGACCACGCACCATGACAGCCCATGTCCCTCGGCTACTAACGGAAGTTACAAAGCACAGTCAAGTCATTTTTCAAGCGGCCATTCATTCATACGGCTTTCTATATTTGGCGGAGTTATCCCCGCGATACTGATTAAAAGGAATCCTCAGATCGTGTCAACCCAGCAGGGCTAGCCAAACCATTTAAACATATAGCACATTGATTATGCACCGGTCCCCCGGAGGGCTACCGTGCTAAAACATATAACACATAGCTCGTAGAAGTCGAATATAGCCATCCGCTATAGGCGAGTGAAACCATATCCGTGGCGGCCAACCCGACACGTCAGGACTGGACCTGGGGTAGCTAGTATGGCACGATTTCGGGATTCTTCCCATCCAATGCATCTACCAAGTTATTTGCCTAGTTAATCCCTAGGTTATCCTCGGAGTTCACATGTCGTGGTCACATGCTCACTCCCCTAGATGTCGTACATTGTATAAGTACCCCAAGAAGGGATCTGTACTGGTTTATGGAGTCATACATATGTACCCCCTTCTTGGTGTAATGCGACACAATACATACCACGTCATTGCTACCGACCATTCGCTATATAAATGCTAGACTCTTGGAGGTACTGGCAGGCATCACATAGGAACACTTAGCACATAGGATAGCACATCGGTACTGCTCACATAGATTGTACCTTGGTACACACATAGGGTTATCCAGCACACGCATAGGTAGTCAGATCAGAAATAAGGACCAAGACACAAGAGAAAAGAGAACAAGAAGGCACTACGCACTTCAGGTATGAAGTACTCGCAAGTCATAAAGTGGCCCTAACGGTGTACGGGCAATGTGCAAGGTAAAAGGTGCACAAGGTGCCAAAGTCACATATAAATTCTGGATAAAGTGAGACATGAAGATTCTTGAAGCCAAGACAAAGATCTACAACTTTTATGTTGGGAGTTGGAGAAAATTTTGGACACAATTCAGCCAAATAGGACATAAAACAGCCAAAAACAGCCAAAATAGGCTATACGTGGCATTCTGCGGCACTATTCAGCCTTCTGTGGCACTATACGGCCTTCTGCGGTACTATGCGGCCTTTTGCAGCACTATATGGCCTTTTGCAGCGCTATTCATTCCATGCGGCACTATTTATTCCTGTGGCTGTGATACTATTCATCCATGCGGCTGCGGCATTATTCATGTGGCACTATTCATCTATGCGACTGCGAAACTATTCATTTCTGCAGCTGCAGTACTATTCATCCATGCGGCTATGGTACTATTCATGTGGCACTATTTATTCCTGCGGCTATGGTACTATTCATCCATGTGGCTGCAGCACTATTCTTGTGGCACTATTCATTCCTGCGGCTGCAGCACTATTCATCCATACGACTGCGGTACTATTCATCCATGCGGATGCGGCACTATTTATCCGGTACTATTCATTCATGCGACTGCAGTACTATTCATCCATACGGCTGCGGCACTATTCCTCGTCCCTACCAAAACTAGGATAAATGACATAGAAAATGTCCAAATATTATTTTGGCCATAACTTCCTCAAAATAAGTCAAAATCTAACTTTTCAAAGGTCAAAATTGTGTAGAATCAAATTTCCTACAACCTAGGCCATTAGTTTTCAAAATTAACCAAGTTTGATAGATCAAAACCATGTAAATACATAAAACCATAGTTTTAGAAACTTAGATCTACATAAAACTAGCCATTAAAATTAAAAACTCCAAGAACTAAACTTGTAGAGAATGAAAAGAAGAACAATATAGACAAATAATATCAAAGGAAAAATTAAGAATAAAAAATGCACAAATCTCCACTTTTGAGCAAGTTGTACTTGCCTAAGGGTGGTGGTTGAGAGAAATAAATGGAAGAGTGAATGAGGAGAGAGAGTGAGAAAAATAATATAAATAGGGGTTGGGTTGGCTTAAGAAAACCCTAATCTCTAAACATGCTCTAACCATTCCACTAATGGCATGCTTAAAAGCTACATGTAACTATTAAATAATAATAAATAGAATTATGCACATGATAAATACGGGATACCATGTACAGAAATCATGAAAGAATACGTATATCAGGATCGGGGAGAGACAGTCTTTGTTCGATCATTGGAGGATCGACCCAAGGGCATCGTTATAAAAGCATTGGCTGAGCAGAGCAGATTCCAAGAGTGGTCAGAGAATTTCTTGATGTATTTCTAGATGAGCTTCCAGATTTACCACCGGTGAGAGATGTGGAGTTTTGCATTAAGTTAAATCCTGGAACGGAGCCTAAAGTCGGCAGAATTTATAGGATATCGCAGTCAGAGTTGGACAAGTTGCACCAGCATGAAGAAGAACTAAAGGTGAAGCAGTTTATTCGAGACAGTGAATCGCCCTGGGCAGCAGCGGTGATTTTAGTACCCAAGAAGGATGGATCGACACGAATGTGCATTGATTACCGGCAGTTGAATGCAGTAACAGTGAAGAACAAGTATCCGTTACCAAGGATTGATGACTTGTTTGATCAATTAAGTAAGGCCTGCGTCTTCTCTAAGATTGATCTTCGATCTGGATATTATCAAGTGAGGGTCCGGGAGCAGGATATACCTAAGACAGCATTTAGATCGCGGTATGGGCATTATGAGTTTCTGGTGATGCCATTTGGATTGACTAATGCCCCAGCCGTGTTCATGGATTTGAAGCAGTGTATAGTGACGCATCCGGGAAGGGACTTGGATGTGTATTGATATAGCGTGGTAAGGTGATAGCATATGCATCTCGACAGCTTCGGAACCATAAGAAGAACTATCCGACCCACAACCTGGAATTAGCAGCAGTAGTATTTTCGCTTAAGTTATGGAAGCACTATTTATATGAAGATCGAGTGGAGATCTATACTGATCATAAGAGCTAAAAGTATGTATTTACCCAGAGGGACCTAAACATGAGACAGAGAAGATGGTTGGAATTACTGAAGGACTTTGATGTAAATCTTCAGTACCATCCAGGCAAGGCGAATGTGGTAGCAGATGCCTTGAGCGGGAGAGGTGGTGCATTCATTTTAACCTTGCAGAGGCATATTTTGGAAGATCTTCAGGAAATAAGAATTGAAGTGATCTTGCCACAAGATACAGGAGTTATGGCCAGTTTGCAGATTCAGTCTACTTTGGTAGAGAGGATCAGAGCAGCCCAGGCAGAGGATCTGCAGATCCAGAAGCTTCGATCAGAGTGTGAGTCAGGTCTCAGGAAGGAGTTAGTAATCCATGAGGATGGTACACTTAGGTTTGAAAACCGTCTTTGTGTACCAGGTGGAGACCTTCGACATGAAGTTATGTAAGAGGCTCATAGTTCTTCTTATTATATTCATTCCGGAGGCACAAAGATGTACCAAGAAGCAACACTTTTGGTGGAATGGCATAAAGAGGAAGATAGCGAGGTTTGTATCCAAATATTTGGTATGTCAACAAGTGAAGGCAGAACAGCAGAGATCAGCAGGATTGTTACAGCCACTTCCTATTCCGGAGTGGAAGTGGAAGCACATCACGATGGACTTTGTGACCGGTTTACCTAGATATCCGACCGGTCGAAACGCAGTTTGGGTAATCGTGGATCGGCTCACTAAGGTTGCATATTTTTTTCCTTTTAGAGTAGGGCAGTCTACTGTGCAGCTGGCAGAAATATATATGAAGCATATCGTGAGGCAGCATGGTATTCCAGTCAGCATAGTATCAGATCGAGACACACGGTTTACCTCTCACTTTTGGCAGAGTTTGCATCAAAGTTTAGGTACCAAGTTGAGTTTCAGTACAGCCTACCATCGCAGACGGACGGACAGTCAGAGAGAACCATTCAGACCTTGGAAGATATGTTACGGGCTTGTACTTTGGACTTCGATGAAACTTGGGAAGATCATCTTCATTTAGTAGAGTTCTCATACAATAATAGTTATCAGGCAAGTATACAGATGGCACCGTTTGAAGCATTATACGGAAGGAAGTGCAGGTCCCCTCTGGCATGGGACGATGTGGGAGAACGAAAATTGTTGGGACCAAAGACGATCACGCAGACCGTAGAAACAGTCAAGTTGATCAGAGAGCGGCTTCGAGTCGCGCAGGACAGACACCGACACTGGGCAGATCAGCATCGTTGGCCTCTAGAGTTTGGCATTGGTGACCAAGTATTTCTGCGAATTTTGTCTACTCGAGGTGTCATTAGATTTGGAACCCGAAAAAAGCTTAGTCCGAGATTCATTGGTCCTTTTGAGATTCTCGCTCGGGTAGGCGATGTTGCTTATCGGCTTGCCCTTCCTCCCTCGCTATCTGGCGTACATGATGTATTTCATGTATCTCAGTTGCGTGGGTATGTCCCGGATCCGAGTCATGTCCTCGATCATTCGGAGTTAGTCGTTGGTACCGACCTAACTTACGAGGAACAACCCGTGTCTATTTTGGACCGGCGAGAGAAGGTGCTCAAGAACCGGACTATTAGCCTTGTCCGTGTCGCTTGGGGCCATCACTCTCCGGAAGAGTCAACCTGCGAGCGCGAGGACCAGATTAGATCTCGGTATCCGTACTTGTTCGATTCAGAAGGTATGTTTCTTCTCTTGCCTTGGTAATCTGTTTACATTCTTATGTTGCACTATTTTAAAATATATGATCAATGACTGCTAATGATAGGTTGCTTGCGTAGATTGTAATTGCACCTTGCTTGCCCGGATTCCTATATCATTATCTTGGCTAAAATTTCGAGGACAAAATTTTTCTAAGGAGGATAGAGATGTCACTCTCCGATCCCGATATACGTATTCTTTCATGAATTCTGTACATGGTATCCCGTATTTAGCATGTGCATAATTCTATTTATTATTATTTAATGGTTGCATATAGCTTTTAAGCATGTCATTAGTGGAATGGTTAGAGCATGTTTAGAGATTAGGGTTTTCTTAAGCCAACCCAACCCCTATTTATATTCTCTTCCTCACTCTCTTTCCTCATTCACTCTTCCATTTATTTTCCTTAACCACTACCCTTAGGCAAGTACAACTTGCTCAAAAGTAGAGATTTGTGCATTTTTCATTCTTAAATTTTCTTTTGATATTATTTGTCTATATTGTTCTTCTCTTCATTCTCTACAAGTTTAGTTCTTGGAGTTTTTGATTTTAATGGCTGTTTTGTGTAGATCTAAGTTTCTAAAACTAGGATTTTATGTATTTACATAGTTTTGATCTATCAAACTTGGTTATTTTTGAATACTAATGGCCCTAGGTTTTAGGAAATTTGATTCTACATAATTTTGACCTTTAAAAAGTTAGATTTTGACTTGTTTTGAGGAAGTTATGGCCAAAATAATATTTGAATATTTTCTATGTCATCTGTCCTGATTTTGGCAGGAACGATGAATAGTGTCGCATGAATAGTACCGCAGCCGCATAGATGAATAGTGCCGCAGCCGCCGGAATAAATAGTGGTTAGGAGGGGGGCTCACTTGGGGGAGGTCCCAAGTTCGAGCCCCCCCGTGGGCATGGAATGGCTGGGTGGTCGCAGGACGGCCTCAAGAAATGGACACCAATAAAATAAAATTATATATATATATATATATATATATATATATATATATATATATATATATATATATATATATATATATAGTGCCGAATAGTAATAAAAAAATCCATCGATGATTATCTCATTTGTGGTTAGAGCTACCTTGTTAGTTTGATAGACTTTGGGCAAAGTGACATAAGACCCATTTGTGTTTCAACGTCGAGACGGTACCTCGCAACTCAGTGTAAACTTGCCTATTGTATAACAATATCGTGGTCGTGCCTTGCAACATAACATGAACGTACCATACTTTCCTTTCCTATTCATACTCAAGACAACACCTGATATAACATAATGACTCAGTATCAAACCACTAGACCAAAACACCTTATATCGTGCCGAAGCACGTGTCACTCCCCGATCCTGGAATACGTATTTTAATACGTAAACCGATAAATTGTATTTACTTTGTATTTATACGATATTTATATGTTGTATTTCTTCATACATTTCCCAAAAATATTCGACAAAATATTATTTCGTAATTTATTTTTTGCATTTGGGCCTACAGTTTTGGCTCATTTGGGTAACCTATTCTTGGTTTACCAATGGTTCATCATGAACCCTTTGGTTCATCATGAACCCATGGGTTCAAGATTCTATATAATAACTCATCTCTCTCTCTTCTCTCATTTTTTTCCTCTCATTTACTTTCCTCCACCAACCAAGGCAAGTACCAACTTGCTCAAGAGATGGATCCATAAATGATGTTGATGTTTACTTACAAATTTATTTGCCAAAATATGTTCTTCTCCCCATTCTATACTAGTTTAGAACTTGAAGTTTTCCATTTTGAAGCTTTAATTTTTGTAGATCTAGGTTTTAACTATTTTCGGATCTTCTTGGTTTTGATCTAGCAAACTTTATTATTTTCAAGTTTTGATGGTTCTATGTTATAGAGAATTTTATTCTACCCAATTTTGACCTTTGAAAAGTTGGATTTGGACTTATTTTGACCAAGTTATGGACTTTTGAAGCTTTGGGTTCAACCCATGGAGTTCTTGCTGTTTGGAGAAGACAGTGAGCAGTGCGCGAGCTTTTTAGCTTGCGCCACTGAGTTGCGCGTGCTCTTTAGCGCAGCGCAGTCATCATACACTGCCTTTTGGGAGCGTATGTCTTGCATACGCTCACTTGTGTGACAAGGAGTCGTATGGAGTCCATACGCTGCCTTTTGGGAGCGTATGTCTTGCATACGCTCACTTGTGTGACAATGAGTCATATGGAGTCCATACGCTGCCTTTTGGGAGCGTATGTCTTGCATACGCTCAATTGTGTGACAAGAAGTCGTATGGAGTCCATACGCTGCCTTTTGGGAGCGTATGTCTTGCATACGCTCACTTGGGTGACAAGGAGTCGTATAGAGTACATACGCTGCCTTTTGGGAGCGTATGTCTTGCATACGCTCAATTGTGTGACAAGGAGTCGTATGGAGTACATACGCTGCCTTTTGGAAGCGTATGTCTTGCATACGCTAACCTGAGCGTAGGCTGACCTGAGCGTAGGCTAACCTGAGCGTAGGCTGACCTGAGCGTACGCTAACCTGAGCGTAGGCTAACCTGAGCGTAGACTGACCTGAGCGTAGGCTGACCTGACCGTAGGCTGACCTGAGCATAGCCTGACTTGAGCGCGCTTTGACCTGGACTCCCCTATACCTTATATTTTTATATGTATATATTATATTGTATATATATATATGTAAATGTTTGTGTATGCTATATATCCTTACGCCTTTTGTCTTGAGCATGATATGAGCACTAATGTGACCCCGGTGAACAAAGTGTTCCTACCTGATACTTGTACCTGAATGTCCCAGTTCTCGTTCATGCTCGACAAATGACTCGTAACTCCACGTGGCATATTTGCAATGATACATTACACCAAGGAGGGTAGAACATGTTGACATACTGATTGACATGGATCCTCTTTTGGGGTACTCGTACTTGAGTACGACTTTTAGGAGGATAATCATGCAAGCCACAGCATGTGAGTCCAAGATTTCACCTAGGGTTAAACTAGGCAATTAAATATGCTAGATGCATGGGGAGGGCAGAATCCCGAGATCGTGTTACACCAGCCGCCATGAGATATTATCTTGACGTGCCGGCTGGTCTCCACGGATACTGTGTCATCTGCAACGAGTGGATGACTGTATCCGATTAATTCCTGCTATATATCATATGTCTTGGCAAGGTGGCCTTACGAGGGACCTGTGCTCAATGACACCTGTCTACGCAAACCCCTGGGTTGGCTAGCCTTGCTGGAAAGATACGATCTGAGGATTTTGAAATAACATGATGCGAGGATAACCTCGTCCCACTAGAAACTCGTAGACTTGATTGGCCGCGGAAACGACTTGCGTGTATCTTATTACCTTTCGTGAATAACTGAGGGAAGCGGACTGTCATAGTACGTGATCCAACCCATGTTCTTGTTTGATTGTTGGGTTGGTTATCATACTATGACACGCTGTAGACCGAAGTTATGAACGGAAGACTTATTCTGGTTGTGAAGTGCTACTTCTGTGAATGACTGAGGAACATGGTCTATCATGGTACATGATCCAACCCATGTTCTTGTTTGATTGTTGGGTTGGTTATTGTGCTGCGATAGGCTATCGACCGAAGTCACGATCAGAAGATTTTATTGTTTATTCCTTTTAACTTATGTGAAAGTTATAGAGTACGACACGTCCCGACTGCATGCGACACCTTTTGTCCTTGTTTGGTTGTAAGGGTGCCACATGGGTTCGAGGATGTTGCGCTACCCTATAATAGTAGCATGAGCATTACTATTATCAATCATTCTATTATCTGGGTTTTTAATCTTAATTCTTGTGCCCCTTTGGCGGTACTTGCTATTCGGGGCTGACCCCGCTGGTTTTGTTTGGCCAGATCTCGTAGCAGAGCCAGAGGACACGATCTTCCTCCCTGACATCCATGGTGCATACTAGGAGCATGGCGGTTCGGGGACTCGAGTGGGTTTCTTCTCCACCACTCCTGCTTATATTTTGTGCGGCATTTAGCCACCGGCACCTGTTAGCCGGATTACATGATATTTTGTGTCAGTACAGAATTATAAATAAACAGACTGCAGCTGTGTATAATTTTGTACTCCTGACTCTCCGAGATAGCTAAATTATAAATCTAGTCTCTCATGATCATTTTGATGAAGCGTCGGGGACGCCTTACTGCTTTATCTTTAATGTTCATTTAATTGCTGATGTGATTTGAATGATTGAGACATAGAACTCTGTGGGACCATAGGAGACTTGATTGTAGCATGTACTCCCTAGTCTCTCGACAGCCACGATCGCCGTATGACGTTACGTACCTCATATGGAGTAGCTGGCCTAGTCCGTCTCCGTATTTCGGTACTGGGGCGTGACAAGGTTTTAGTGGTGGCCCATGCAGGTCTGTTTTTCAGACTTGTGGGGTATTGCGAATTATTAGGAGTCTCAATCAAAACTTGTTCCCCTTGAAATTCTGTTTCGAATTCTCTGTCCTTGTCTTGATCTCTAACCTGACTTGCATCCTCGAAATCTTTTTCGTTCGGACTTGATAATCTTATATCTTTCTTCATAGGGGTGCTTCATTCTCGGTAGCGGGTGAGGCCCATGAGGAAGAGCAGCGAGAGCATGGCTCGACTGGGCACCAGCAAGGGAGAGAACCTTCCCCAGGGCAGACATGAGCAGAAATGGAACCAGAGGCAGTACAGCCGCAGGTTATTGAAACTCCTGCAGCACCAGCAGCGACGGCAGTACCAGATGCCGTAGCACTCCTGGAGGTCATCCGGGGGATTCTTGTCACTCACCAACAGCAACAGACTCACCAGCAGGAGCAGAACGTGTTACTGAACCAAGGGATTCAGTTAGCTCTTGAGAGGAGTGCCGGGGTTGACTCGGAAGCATCAGGATGGTTCCGTCGCTTGAACCCCAGGTATTTTGATGGCACGGAGGATGCCATCACTGCGGATGCATGGATTCAAGACATTGAAGCCATTCTTGTGGCAGCCAAGGTTCTAGATGATGAGAAGGTTGATCAGGTCAAATTAGTACTTCAGGATCTTGCCCGCGACTGGTGGGCATCAGAAGAAGTTGGTATAAGACGCCCTGTTCGTTGGACCACCTTCAGTGAAAGATTCAAGGCCAAGTATTTTGGCGTAGTAGCTCGATATGAGCTCCAGCAGAAGTTTATTAGTCTCAAGCAAGCAGGCAAGACCGTAGATGGGTATGCAGCAGAGTTCTGCAGATTGTGCCGTTTCGTACCAGCAATGGTGGCAACGGAGCCAGAGAAAGCTATGAGGTTCCAGCAGGGACTTCATTTGGAACTATTACAGCTTGTGGAGGGACACGACTACCAGACGTTTGACGCTGTTTTGACGGCCGCTCGGAGGCACGAGCTTACCCAGCAGAGGTTGGCATCGAGGACAGGAGGTCAGAAGAGATCTCATTCCCAGGTTGGAGGAGGAGCAATGCAGCGAACATCGGCACCAGCACCCGGTGTACGTATTCATGATGTAGGAGCGCCGCAAAGGACGGCCGTGTTAACTACTACAACGCCAGTTCGACACCAGCAGCCGAGGAACCAGCAGCAGCGTCAGGGAGCACCCCAGGGCTGTACATTCTGTGGGAAGGCAGGGCACACGAGGGAGGTGTGCCGGTCAGCGAATGGCTTATGCTTGAGGTGTGGTAGTTCAGACCACCGTATCTCCACTTGTCCTGTGATGCAGAGGCCAGGAGGGCCAGCTCAGCAGTTTCCAGCGTTGCCAGCACCGGTGGCAACCCCGAGTAGAGGGCCAGTATTAGCAGTGAAGCCCCTAGCCCAGCGTCTACCAATGCAGGCTCAGATGTTTCGCCAAGCACAGGAAGCCGAAGGCCCTCGGAGGCAGCAACAACATGGTCGAGGAAGGCCGCAACAAGGGGCTCCGCGGGGCCAGGGCCAGGCTCTCACGTTATCTTTGGGAGAGGCTCTAGCGTCTAGTGACGTGGTGGCAGGTAAAATTCTCGTCACCTTATTTCCCGCTGTAGCATTATTTTATTCAGGCGCTACTCATTCATTCATCTCTGTACAGTATGCTACACGGATTGGACTAGTGTTTGAGGCATTGCCGGAGAGGATGGATATACTCACCGACAATGGGCTCGTAGAAGTTAGCAGAGTGCGCTTTTCATGTCCGGTAGAGGTGTGTGGGCATTTACTGCCCGCATCATTGATTGAATTCCCTATGGGGAATTTTGATGTTGTTTTTGGCATGGACTGGTTGAGAGACAGTCATGCGACAATTGATTGTAGAGGAGGTAGGGTCATATTCAGCGTTCCTGGGATGGAACAGTTCATCTTTACTCGAACCTTGAAGAATCAGGCCGGAGGCGTTATCTCAGCAGCAGTGTCAGAGCCAGGACAGATTCCGAGAGTGGTCGAAGATTTTCTCGACGTCTTCCCTGATGAGCTCCCAGGGATACCCCCAGTCAGAGAGGTAGAATTTAGCATTGAGTTGAACCCTGGATCGAGGCCGATTGCAGACAGAGTTTACAGAATGTCGCCGTCAGAACAGGATAAGTTGTATCAACATGAGGAAGAGTTAAAGTCTAAGGGATTCATCCGAGATAGTAAATCGCCCTGGGCCGTGCCAATGATTCTAGTCCCCAAGAAGGATGGGTCGAAGAGGATGTGCATCGACTACCGCAAGCTGAATGCAGTAACAGTGAAGAATAAGTACCCGCTACCAAGGATTGATGACCTGTTTGACCAGTTGAGCAAGGCCAGCGTCTTTTCCAAGATCGATCTTCGGTCGGAATACTATCAGGTAAGAGTCCGGGAGCAAGACATACCGAAGACAGCATTCAGATCTAGATATGGGCATTATGAGTTTTTAGTAATGCCCTTTGGACTAACCAACGCCCCCGCAGTATTCATGGACTTAATGAACCGCATCTTTCTGCCGTATTTGGATAAATTTGTGGTGGTGTTCATAGATGATATTCTTGTCTATTCCAGCAGTGAAGAGGAGGATGAGAAACATCTTACTACTATCTTACAGACATTGAGGGAGCATCAACTTTATGCGAAGCTCGACAAGTGTGAATTCTGGTTAGACCACATTTCATTCCTGGGACATGTAATTTCTGGAGCAGGAGTGTCAGTGGATCCGAAGAAGATTGAGGCCGTAGAGCATTGGCCGGTCCCGAGAACGGTTGCAGAAGTACAAAGTTTCTTAGGATTAGCTGGTTACTACAGAAGGTTCGTGGCGAACTTTGCCAGGATCTCTGTGCCCTTAACGCGTTTGACGTACAAGGACGTAGAGTTTGTTTGGTCAGCTAGCTGTTAGGCATCGTTTGAAGAGTTGAAGAAGAGATTGATCTCAGCCCCGATCTTGATGCTTCCAGTAGGAGCGGGAGGCTTTACAGTATATTGTGACGCATCAGGGAAGGGTCTTGGATGTGTATTGATACAGCATGGAAATGTGATAGCATATGCGTCTCGGCAGCTTCGAGACCATGAGAAGAATTACCCGACTCACGATTTGGAGTTAGCAGCTGTGGTATTTTCACTCAAGTTGTGGAGGCATTATTTATACGGGGATCGGGTAGAGATCTATACTGACCATAAGAGTCTGAAATACGTATTCACGCAACGAGATTTGAACATGAGGCAAAGAAGATGGTTAGAACTGTTGAAGGATTTTGATTTAGATCTTCAGTATCATCCAGGCAAGGCAAATATAGTTGCAGATGCACTGAGTAGGAGAGACAGTGCCTTTATCTTGACCTCGCAGAAGCATATTCTAGAAGACCTTCAGAGTATGGGAATCGAAGTAGTTTTGCCAAGGGATATATGAAGAATGACCAGTATACAGATTCAGTCAACCTTAGTAGAGAGGATAAGGGCAGCACAAGCAGGAGATCTACAGATTCAGAAGTTGCGGTCGGAGTGTGAATCAGGCCGTAGGAAGGAGTTAGTAATTCATGAAGATGGTACGCTCAGGTTTGGAAACAGACTCTGTGTACCGAGTGGAGACCTTCGGCAAGAAGTTATGTCCGAAGCTTATAGTTTTATTTACTCTATTCATCCAGGAGGAACGAAGATGTATCGAGATATCAGGCAGTTCTTTTGATGGAATGACATGAAAAGAGAGATATCGAGATTTGTATCCAAGTGTCTGGTATGTCAGCAGGTGAAAGCCGAGCAGCAGAGACCAGCAGGATTGCTACAGCCGCTTCCTATCCCAGAATGGAAATGGGAGCACATCACGATAGATTTTGTGACCGGTTTACCTAGATCCCCGGCTGACAAGAATGCAGTCTGGGTAATAGTAGATCGACTCACGAAGGTCGCTCATTTTCTTCCCTTCCGAGTTGGACAGACTACTAAGCAGCTAGCAGAAATGTACATGAAGCAGATAGTAAGGCAGTACGGTGTTCCAGTTAGTATAGTATCAGATCGGGATACGCGGTTTACTTCCCATTTTTGGCGGAGCTTACACCAAAGTTTGGAAACCAAGTTAAGATTCAGTACTGCTTATCATCCACAAACCGACGGGCAATCAGAAAGAACCATTCAGACATTAGAAGATATGCTACGGGCGTGTACCTTGGATTTTGGTAGATCTTGGGAGGATCACCTTCATCTAGTAGAGTTCTCCTATAATAACAGCTATCAGGCTAGCATTCAGATGGCCCCATTTGAAGCATTGTACGAAAGAAAGTGTAGGTCCCCTTTGGCATGGGACGACGTCGGAGAACGGAAGTTGTTGGGGCCAGAGATGATCACGCAGACTGTGGAGATAGTTAAGTTGGTCAGAGAGCGCCTTCGAGTTGCACAGGACCGACATCGTCATTGGACAGATCAGCGTCGTAGGCCTCTAGAGTTTAGAGTTGGCGACCAAGTGTTTCTGCAGATTTCGCCAACTCGGGGTATCATCAGATTTGGAACCCGAGGAAAGCTTAGTCCAAGATACGTTGGTCCTTTTAAGATTCTCGCTCGGGTAGGCGATGTGGCTTATCGACTTGCCCTTCCGCCTTCGTTAACTGGCATACATAATGTGTTTCATGTGTCCCAATTACGTGGGTATGTCCCGGATCTGAGTCATGTCCTCGATCATTCTGAGTTAGTCGTTGGTACCGACCTAACTTACGAGGAAGAACCCGTGTCTATTTTGGACCGGCGAGAGAAGGTACTCAAGAATCGGACGATAAGCCTTGTCCGTGTTTCTTGGAACCATCACTCTTCGGGAGAGTCAACCTGGGAGCGCGAGGACGAGATCAGATCTCGGTATCCGCATTTGTTTGACTAATGAGGTATATTTTTACGCCTTATTGACACAATTCCATGCTTATCTGTACCTACTTATTTTTGCACTTTGCGATGTATGATAATAACTGCTATGATAGTTAACTTGTATATGATTGTGCCTTGCTTGCCCTGATTTTACTACCCTGTCTTGGCTGGAATTTCGAGGACGGAATTTCTCTAAGAAGGGTAGAGATGTCACTCCCCGATCCTGGAATACGTATTTTAATACGTAAACCGATAAATTGTATTTATTTTGTATTTATACGATATTTATATGATGTATTTCTTCATGCATTTCCCAAAAATATTCGACAAAATATTATTTTGTAGTTTAATTTCTGCATTTGGGCCTACAGTTTTGGCTCATTTGGGTAACCTATTCTTGGTTTACCAATGGTTCATCGTGAACCCTTTGGTTCATCATGAACCCATGGGTTCAAGATTCTATATAATAACTCATCTCTCTCTCTCCTCTCATTTTTTCCTCTCATTTACTTTCCTCCACCAACCAAGGCAAGTACCAACTTGCTCAAGAGATGGATCCATAAATGATGTTGATATTTTCTTACAAATTTATTTGCCAAAATATGTTCTTCTCCCCATTCTATACTAGTTTAGAACTTAAAGTTTTTCATTTTGAAGCTTTAATTTTTGTAGATCTAGGTTTTAACCATTTTCGGATCTTCTTGGTTTTGATCTAGCAAACTTTATTATTTTCAAGTTTTGATGGTTCCATGTTGTAGAGAATTTTATTCTACCCAATTTTGACCTTTGAAAAGTTAGATTTGGACTTATTTTGACCAAGTTATGGACTTTTGAAGCTTTGGGTTCAACCCATGGAGTTCTTGCTGTTTGGAGAAGACAGTGAGCAGTGCGCGAGCTTTTTAGCTTGCACCACCGAGTTGCGCGTGCTCTTTAGCGCAGCGCAGTCCTCATACGCTGCCTTTTGGGAGCGTATGTCTTGCATACGCTCACTTGTGTGACAAGGAGTCGTATGGAGTCCATACGCTGTCTTTTGGGAGCGTATGTCTTGCATACGCTCACTTGTGTGACAAGGAGTCGTATGGAGTCCATACGCTGCCTTTTGGGAGCGTATGTCTTGCATACGCTCACTTGGGTGACAAGGAGTCGTATGGAGTACATACGCTGCCTTTTGGGAGCGTATGTCATGCATACGCTCAATTGTGTGACAAGGAGTTGTATGGAGTACATACGCTGCCTTTTGGAAGCGTATGTCTTGCATACGCTAACCTGAGCGTAGGCTAACCTGAGCGTAGGCTGACCTGAGCGTACGCTAACCTGAGCGTAGGTTAACCTGAGCGTAGGCTGACCTGAGCGTACGCTAACCTGAGCGTAGGCTGACCTGAGCGTAGGCTGACCTGAGCATAGCCTGACTTGAGCGCGCTCTGACCTGGACTCCCCTATACCTTATATTTTTATATGTATATATTATATTGTATATATATATGTAAATGTTTGTGTATGCTATATATCCTTACGCCTTTTGTCTTGAGCATGATATGAGCACTAATGTGACCCCGGTGAACAAAGTGTTCCTACCTGATACTTGTACCTGAATGTCCCAGTTTTCGTTCATGCTCGACAAATGACTTGTAACTCCATGTGGCATATTTGCAATGATGCATTACACCAAGAAGGGTAGAACATGTTGACATACTGATTGACATGGATCCTCTTTTGGGGTACTCGTACTTGAGTATGACTTTTAGGAGGATAATCATGCAAGCCACAGCATGTGAGTCCAAGATTTCACCTAGGGTTAAACTAGGCAATTAAATATGCTAGATGCATGGGGAGGGCAGAATCCCGAGATCGTGTTACACCAGCCGCCTTGAGATATTGTCTTGATGCGCCGGCTGGTCTCCACGGATACTGTGTCATCTGCAACGAGTGGATGACTGTATCCGATTAATTCCTGCTATACATCATATGTCTAAGGTGGCCTTACGAGGGACCTGTGCTCAATGACACCTGTCTACGCGAACCCCTGGGTTGGCTAGCCTTGCTGGAAAGATACGATCTGAAGATTTTGAAATAACATGATGCGAGGATAACCTCGTCCCACTAGAAACTCGTAGACTTGATTGGCCGCGGAAACGACTTGCGTGTATCTTATTACCTTCCGTGAATAACTGAGGGAAGCAGACTGTCATGTACGTGATCCAACCCATATTCTTGTTTGATTGTTGGGTTGGTTATCGTACTATGACAGGCTGTGGACCGAAGTTATGAACGAAAGACTTATTCTGGTTGTGAAGTGCTACTTCTGTGAATGACTGAGGAACATGGTCTATCATGGTACATGATCCAACCCATGTTCTTGTTTGATTGTTGGGTTGATTATTGTGCTGCGATAGGCTATCGACCGAAGTCACGATCAGGAGATTTTATTGTTTATACCTTTTAACTTATGTGAAAGTTATAGAGTACGACACGTCCCGACTCCATGCGGCACCTTTTGTCCTTGTTTGGTTGTAAGGGTGCCACATGGGTTCGAGGATGTTACGCTACCCTATAATAGTAGCATGAGCTTTACTATTATCAATCATTCTATTATCTGGGTTTTTAATCTTAATTTTTGTGCCCCTTTGACGGTACTTACTATTCGGGGCTGACCCCGCTGGTTTTGTTTGGCCAGATCTCGTAGCAGAGCCAGAGGACACGATCTTCCTCCCTGACATCCATGGTGCATACTAGGAACATGGTGGTTCGGGGACTCGAGTGGGTTTCTTCTCCACCACTCCTGCTTATATTTTGTGCGGCATTTAGCCACCGGCACCTGTTAGCCGGATTACATGATATTTTGTGTCAGTACAGAATTGTAAATAAACAGACTGCAGCTGTGTATAATTTTGTACTCCTGACTCTTCGAGATAGCTAAATTATAAAGCTAGTCTCTCATGATCATTTTGATGAAGCATCGGGGACGCCTTACTGCTTTATCTTTAATGTTCATTTAATTGTTGATGTGATTTGAATGATTGAGACATAGAACTCTGTAGGACCATAGGAGACTTGATTGTAGCATGTACCCCCTAGTCTCTCGACAGCCACGATCGTCGTATGACGTTACGTACCTCATATGGAGTAGCTGGCCTAGTCTGTCTTCGTATTTCGGTACTGGGGCGTGACAAGGTTTTAGTGGTGGCCCATGCAGGTCTGTTTTTCAGACTTGTGGGGTATTGCGAATTATTAGGAGTCTCAATCAAAACTTGTTCCCCTTGAAATTCTTTTTCGAATTCTCTGTCCTTGCCTTGATCTCTAACCTGACTTGCATCCTCGAAATCTTCCTCGTTCGGACTTGATAATCTTATATCTTTCTCCATAGGGGTGCTTCATTCTCGGTAGCGGGTGAGGCCCATGAGGAAGAGCAGCGAGAGCATGGCTCGACTGGGCACCAGCAGGGGAGAGAACCTTCCCCAGGGCAGACACGAGCAGAAATAGAACCAGAGGCAGTACAGCCGCAGGTTATTGAAACTCCTGCAGCACCAGCAGCGACGGCAGTACCAGATGCCATAGCACTCCTGGAGGTCATCCGGGGGATTCTTGTCACTCACCAACAGCAACAGACTCACCAGCAGGAGCAGAACGTGTTACTGAACCAAGGGATTCAGTTAGCTCTTGAGAGGAGTGCCGGGGTTGACTCGGGAGCATCAGGAAGGTTCTGTCGCTTGAACCCCAGGTATTTTGACGGCACGGAGGATGCCATCACTGCGGATGCATGGATTCAAGACATTGAAGCCATTCTTGTGGCAGCCAAGGTTCTAGATGATAAGAAGGTTGATCAGGTCAAATTAGTACTTCAGGATCTTGCCCGCGACTGGTGGACATCAGAAGAAGTTGGTATAAGACGCCCTGTTCGTTGGACCACCTTCAGTGAAAGATTCAAGGCCAAGTATTTTGGCGTAGTAGCTCGATATAAGCTCCAGCAGAAGTTTATTAGTCTCAAGCAAGCAGGCAAGACCGTAGATGGGTATGCAGCAGAGTTCTGCAGATTGTGCCGTTTCGTACCAGCAATGGTGGCAACGGAGCCAGAGAAAGCTATGAGGTTCCAGCAGGGACTTCATTTGGAACTATTACAGCTTGTGGAGGGACACGACTACCAGACGTTTGACGCTGTTTTGATGGTCGCTCGGAGGCACGAGCTTCCCCAGCAGAGGTTGGCATCGAGGACAGAAGGTCAGAAGAGATCTCATTCCCAGGTTGGAGGAGGAGCAATGTAGCGAACATCGGCACCAGCACCCGGTGTACGTATTCATGATGTAGGAGCGCCGCGAAGGACGGTCGTGTCAACTACTACAGCGCCAGTTCGACACCAGCAGCCGAGGAACCAGCAGCAGCGTCAGGGAGCACCCCAGGGCTGTACATTCTGTAGGAAGGCAGGGCACACGAGGGAGGTGTGCCGGTCAGCCAATGGCTTATGCTTGAGGTGTGGTAGTTCAGACCACCGTATCTCCACTTGTCCTGTGATGCAGAGGCCAGGAGGGCCAGCTCAGCAGTTTCCAGCGTTGCCAGCATCGGTGGCAACCCCGAGTGGAGGGCCAGTATTAGCAGTGAAGCCCCTAGCCCAGCGTCTACCAACGCAGGCTCAGATGTTTCGCCAAGCACAGAAAGCCGAAGGCCCTCGGAGGCAGCAACAACATGATCGAGGAAGGCCGCAACAAGGGGCTCCGCGGGGCCAGGGCCAGGCTCTCACGTTATCTTTGGGAGAGGCTCTAGCGTCTAGTGACGTGGTGGCAGGTAAAATTCTCGTCACCTCATTTCCCGCTTAGCATTATTTGATTCAGGCGCTACTCATTCATTCATCTCTGCACAGTATGCTACACGGATTGGACTAGTGTTTGAGGCATTGCCGGAGAGGATGGATATACTCACCGACAATGGGCTCGTAGAAGTTAGCAGAGTGCGCTTTTCATGTCCGGTAGAGGTGTGTGGGCATTTACTGCCCGCATCATTGATTGAATTCCCTATGGGGAATTTTGATGTTGTTCTTGGCATGGACTGGTTGAGAGACAGTCATGCGACAATTGATTGTAGAGGAGGTAGGGTCAAATTCAGTGTTCCTGGGATAGAACAGTTCATCTTTACTCGAACCTTGAAGAATCAGGCCGGAGACGTTATCTCAGCAGCAGTGTCAGAGCTAGGACAGATTCCGAGAGTGGTCGAAGATTTTCTCGACGTCTTCCCTAATGAGCTCCCAGGGATACCCCCAGTCAGAGAGGTAGAATTTAGCATTGAGTTGAACCCTGGATCGAGGCCGATTGCAGACAGAGTTTACAGAATATCGCCATCAGAACAGGATAAGTTGTATCAACATGAGGAAGAGTTGAAGTCTAAAGGATTCATCCGAGACAGTAAATCGCCCTGGGCCGCGCCAATGATTCTAGTCCCCAAGAAGGATGGGTCGACGAGGATGTGCATCGACTACCGCAAGCTGAATGCAGTAACAGTGAAGAATAAGTACCCGCTACCAAGGATTGATGATATGTTTGACCAGTTGAACAAGGCCAGCGTCTTTTCTAAGATCGATCTTCGGTCGGGATACTATCAGGTAAGAGTCCGGGAGCAAGACATACCGAAGACAGCATTTAGATCTAGATATGGGTATTATGAGTTTTTAGTAATGCCCTTTGGACTAACCAACGCCCCCGCAGTATTCATGGACTTAATGAATCGTATCTTTCTGCCGTATTTGGATGAATTTGTGGTGGTGTTCATAGATGATATTCTTGTCTATTCCAGCAGTGAAGAGGAGCATGAGAAATATCTTACTACTATCTTGCAGACATTGAGGGAGCATCAACTTTATGCGAAGCTCGACAAGTGTGAATTCTGGTTAGACCACATTTCATTCCTGGGACATATAATTTCTGGAGCAGGAGTGTCAGTGGATCCGAAGAAGATTGAGGCCGTAGAGCATTGGCCGGTCCCGAGAACGGTTGCAGAAGTGCAAAGTTTCTTAGGATTAGCTGGTTACTACAGAAGGTTCGTGGCGGACTTTGCTAGGATCTCTGTGCCCTTAACGCGTTTGACGCACAAGGACGTAGAGTTTGTTTGGTCAGCTAGCTGTCAGGCATCGTTTGAAGAGTTGAAGAAGAGATTGATCTCAGCCCCGATCTTGATGCTTCCAGTAGGAGCGGGAGGCTTTACAGTATATTGTGACGCATCAGGGAAGGGTCTTGGGTGTGTATTGATGCAGCATAGAAATGTGATAGCATATGCGTCTCGGCAGCTTCGAGACCATGAGAAGAATTATCCGACTCACGATTTGGAGTTAGCAGCTGTGGTGTTTTCACTCAAGTTGTGGAGGCATTATTTATACGGGGATCGGGTAGAGATCTATACTGACCATAAGAGTCTGAAATGTATTCATGCAACGAGATTTGAACATAAGGCAAAGAAGATAGTTAGAACTGCTGAAGGATTTTGATTTAGATCTTCAGTATCATCCAGGCAAGGCGAATATAGTTGCAGATGCACTGAGTAGGAGAGACAGTGCCTTTATCTTGACCTCGTAGAAGCATATTCTAGAAGACCTTCAGAGTATGGGAATCGAAGTAGTTTTGCCAAGGGATATAGGAAGAATGACCAGTATGCAGATTCAGTCAACCTTAGTAGAGAGGATAAGAGCAGCACAAGCAGGAGATCCACAGATTCAGAAGTTGTGGTCGGAGTATGAATCAGGCCGTAGGAAGGAGTTAGTAATTCATGAAGATGGTACGCTCAGGTTTGGAAACAGACTCTGTGTACCGAGTGGAGACCTTCGGCAAGAAGTTATGTCCGAAGCTCATAGTTCTATTTACTCCATTCATCCAGGAGGAACGAAGATGTATCGAGATATCAGGCAGTTCTTTTGGTGGAATGGCATGAAAAGAGAGATAGCGAGATTTGTATCCAAGTGTCTGATATGTCAGCAGGTGAAAGCCGAGCAGCAGAGACCAGCAGGATTACTACAGCCGCTTCCTATCCCAGAATGGAAATGGGAGCACATCACGATGGATTTTGTGACCAGTTTACCTAGATTCCCGGCTGGCAAGAATGCAGTCTGGGTAATAGTAGATCGACTCACGAAGGTCGCTCATTTTCTTCCCTTCCGAGTTGGACAGACTACTGAGCAGCTGAGCAGCTAGCAGAAATGTACATGAAGCAGATAGTAAGGCAGTACGGTGTTCCAGTTAGTATAGTATCAGATCGGGATACGCGGTTTACTTCCCATTTTTGGCGGAGCTTACACCAAAGTTTGGGAACCAAGTTAAGATTCAGTACTGCTTATCATCCACAAACCGACGGACAATCAGAAAGAACCATTCTGACATTAAAAGATATGCTACGGGCGTGTACCTTAGATTTTGGTGGATCTTGGGAGGATCACCTTCATCTAGTGGAGTTCTCCTATAACAACAGCTATCAGGCTAGCATTCAGATGGCCCCATTTGAAGCATTGTACGGAAGAAAGTGTAGGTCCCCTTTGGCATGGGACGACGTCGGAGAACGGAAGTTGTTGGGGCCAGAGATGATCATGCAGACTGTGGAGATAGTTAAGTTGGTCAGAGAGCACCTTCGAGTTACACAGGACCGACATCGTCATTAGACAGATCAGCATCGTAGGCCTCTAGAGTTTAGAGTTGGCGACCAAGTGTTTCTGCGGATTTCGCCAACTCGGGGTATCATCAGATTTGGAACCCGGGGAAAGCTTAGTCCAAGATACGTTGGTCCTTTTAAGATTCTCGCTCGGGTAGGCGATGTGGCTTATCGACTTACCCTTCCGCCTTCGTTAACTGGCATACATGATGTGTTTCATGTATCCCAATTACGTGGGTATGTCCCGGATCCGAGTCATGTCCTCGATCATTCTGAGTTAGTCGTTGGTACCGACCTAACTTACGAGGAACAACCCGTGTCTATTTTGGACCGGCGAGAGAAGGTACTCAAGAATCGGACGATAAGCCTTGTCCGTGTTTCTTGGAACCATCACTCTTCGGGAGAGTCAACCTGGGAGCGCGAGGACGAGATCAGATCTCGGTATCCGCATTTGTTTGACTAATGAGGTATATTTTTACGTCTTATTGACACGATTCCATGCTTATCTGCACCTACTTGTTTTTGCACTTTGCGATGTATGATAATAAGTGCTATGATAGTTAACTTGTATATGATTGTGCCTTGCTTGCCCTGATTTTACTACCCTGTCTTGGCTGGAATTCCGAGGACGGAATTTTTCTAAGAAGGGTAGAGATGTCACTCCCCGATCCTGGAATACGTATTTTAATACGTAAACCGATAAATTGTATTTATTTTGTATTTATACGATATTTATATGATGTATTTCTTCATGCATTTCCCAAAAATATTCGACAAAATATTATTTTATAATTTATTTTCTGCATTTGGGCCTACAGTTTTGGCTCATTTGGGTAACCTATTTTTGGTTTACCAATGGTTCATCATGAACCCTTTGGTTCATCATGAACCCATGAGTTCAAGATTCTATATAATAACTCATCTCTCTCTCTCCTCTCATTTTTTCCTCTCATTTACTTTCCTCCACCAACCAAGGCAAGTACCAACTTGCTCAAGAGATGGATCCATAAATGATGTTGATGTTTTCTTACAAATTTATTTGCCAAAATATGTTCTTCTCCCCATTCTATACTAGTTTAGAACTTGAAGTTTTCCATTTTGAAGCTTTAATTTTTGTAGATCTAGGTTTTAACCATTTTCGGATCTTCTTGGTTTTGATCTAGCAAACTTTATTATTTTCAAGTTTTGATGGTTCCATGTTGTAGAGAATTTTATTCTACCCAATTTTGACCTTTGAAAAGTTGGATTTGGACTTATTTTGACCAAGTTATGGACTTTTGAAGCTTTGGGTTCAACCCATGTAGTTCTTGCTGTTTGGAGAAGACAGTGAGCAGTGCGCGAGCTTTTTAGCTTGCGCCACTGAGTTGCGCGCGCTCTTTAGCGCAGCACAGTCCTCATACGCTGCCTTTTGGGAGCGTATGTCTTGCATACGCTCACTTGTGTGACAAGGAGTCGTATGGAGTCCATACGCTGTCTTTTGGGAGCGTATGTCTTGCATACGCTCACTTGTGTGACAAGGAGTCGTATGGAGTCCATACGCTGCCTTTTGGGAGCGTATGTCTTGCATACGCTCAATTGTTTGACAAGGAGTCGTATGGAGTCCATACGCTGCCTTTTGGGAGCGTATGTCTTGCATACGCTCACTTGGGTGACAAGGAGTCGTATGGAGTGCATACGCTGCCTTTTGGGAGCGTATGTCATGCATACGCTCAATTGTGTGACAAGGAGTCGTATGGAGTACATACGCTGCCTTTTGGAAGCGTATGTCCTGCATACGCTAACCTGAGCGTAGGCTGACCTGAACGTAGGCTAACCTGAGCGTAGGCTGACCTGAGCGTACGCTAACCTGAGCGTAGGTTAACCTGAGCGTAGGCTGACCTGAGCGTACGCTAACCTGAGCGTAGGCTGACCTGAGCGTAGGCTGACCTGAGCATAGCCTGACTTGAGCGCGCTCTGACCTGGACTCCCCTATACCTTATATTTTTATATGTATATATTATATTGTATATATATATATGTAAATGTTTGTGTATGCTATATATCCTTACGCCTTTTGTCTTGAGCATGATATGAGCACTAATGTGACCCCGGTGAACAAAGTGTTCCTACCTGATACTTGTACCTGAATGTCCCAGTTCTCGTTCATGCTCGACAAATGACTCGTAACTCCACGTGGCATATTTGCAATGATGTATTACACCAAGGAGGGTAGAACATGTTGACATACTGATTGACATGGATCCTCTTTTGGGGTACTCGTACTTGAGTACGACTTTTAGGAGGATAATCATGCAAGCCACAGCATGTGAGTCCAAGATTTCACCTAGGGTTAAACTAGGCAATTAAATATGCTAGATGCATGGGGAGGGCAGAATCCCGAGATCGTGTTACACCAGCCGCCTTGAGATATTGTCTTGACGTGCCGGCTGGTCTCCACGGATACTGTGTCATCTGCAACGAGTGGATGACTGTATCCGATTAATTCCTGCTATATATCATATGTATTGGCAAGGTGGCCTTACGAGGGACCTGTGCTCAATGACACCTGTCTACGCGAACCCCTGGGTTGGCTAGCCTTGCTGGAAAGATACGATCTGAGGATTTTAAAATAACATGATGCGAGGATAACCTCGTCCCACTAGAAACTCGTAGACTTGATTGGCCGCGAAAACGACTTGCGTGTATCTTATTACCTTCCGTGAATAACTGAGGAAAGCGGACTGTCATGGTACGTGATCCAACCCATGTTCTTGTTTGATTGTTGGGTTGGTTATCGTACTATGACAGGCTGTGGACCGAAGTTATGAACGGAAGACTTATTCTGGTTGTGAAGTGCTACTTCTGTGAATGACTGAGGAACATGGTCTATCATGGTACATGATCCAACCCATGTTCTTGTTTGATTGTTGGGTTGGTTATTGTGCTGCGATAGGCTATCGACCGAAGTCACGATTAGGAGATTTTATTGTTTATACCTTTTAACTTATGTGAAAGTTATAGAGTACGACACGTCCCGACTCCATGCGGCACCTTTTGTCCTTGTTTGGTTGTAAGGGTGCCACATGGGTTCGAGGTTGTTGCGCTACCCTATAATAGTAGCATGAGCATTACTATTATCAATCATTCTATTATCTGGGTTTTTAATCTTAACTCTTGTGCCCCTTTGGCGGTACTTGCTATTCGGGGCTGACCCCGCTGGTTTTGTTTGGCCAGATCTCGTAGCAGAGCCAGAGGACACGATCTTCCTCCCTGACATCTATGGTGCATACTAGGAGCATGACGGTTCGGGGACTCGAGTCGGTTTTTTCTCCACCACTCCTGCTTATATTTTGTGCGGCATTTAGCCACTGGCACCTGTTAGCCGGATTACATGATATTTTGTGTCAGTACAGAATTGTAAATAAACAGACTGCAGCTGTGTATAATTTTGTACTCCTGACTCTCCGAGATAGCTAAATTATAAAGCTAGTCTCTCATGATCATTTTGATGAAGCGTAGGGGATGCCTTACTGCTTTATCTTTAATGTTCATTTAATTGCTGATGTGATTTGAATGAATGAGACATAGAACTCTGTGGGACCATAGGAGACTTGATTGTAGCATGTACCCCCTAGTCTCTCGACAGCCACGATCGTCGTATGACGTTACGTACCTCATATGGAGTAGCTGGCCTAGTCCGTCTCCGTATTTCGGTACTGGGGCGTGACAGCACGTGTCTCTGTTGAAGCCAAATCTTAGGCTTGATAGCTTCATTGCGTGATGTGTATTCACATCTCGACTCAATCCAAAGGCATGTATGTGGATTGCCACAAGCATGTCGAATTATTTATATTAAAGATTACGAGCCTCGAGGCCAACCTAGACTTTCTAGCTTGGTACAAACGAGACCCTTGCAGCGCAGATAGTGAGCCCCACTGAAGTCCTCGAATCACCGGTACGGTACAATCCATCACGACTACTTTGCTTTCTTCCTTAGCCGAATTGGTCCTATAGTCCTAGGTTGCTGTTCGAGGATGCAAAATCTTGTCGACAAGTTGTGCAATGATCATACAATGTTTCCTACCTAACTCACCATATGACTCAAAACATTGTTCTTCCTTTCTTTCCTTTCCATATCTCTATACAGCTTCCAAATCGGGGACTACCTCGGTGACCTACAGTTCTGAGATTTTTCAATGTTTCCATACTCTTCTGACTAAAACTCAGGAATGACTATTTTGATAGCCCTCATGTTCAACTTGAATAAGTTGTATTTCTTTGAACTGTCACATAAATTATTTCATACTCTATATGATGGACCTTGAAACCGTAGGGACGTGCACGTGCTCAACTTGAACAACCGTCTTCTTTGAGTTTCTTAACTCGTACCATAAACTATTTGGCCAATATTAAAATCGTGGGGGTGCGCATGCTATGATAAGCAATGTGACCATGGGAACATCTAGGCTGTGACCATAAGTCGGTAGTTTATGGGCCAATATAATATGATCTACTATAATCGTGGCTCAACATACAGTGCCACCGATTATAAATTATACCACAAATCCTGAGCTTATAGCATCTTCTGTACCTATTAATGTTAGTCTGGGGGTACCACCTCCTCAGGTTGCTTCTATACCAATTCAAGCTGATCCCAGTCAGTCTGGTGCTGGGGGTAGTAATTACCACGCTGTTCCTCCTTCCAACACTTCTAACCAGCCTACCAATTCCCAAACATCAGGGGATGCTAATGAGGCTGTGAAGCTCTTATGCACTCAGTTCGAGGCCTTTAAGCAGAAAGATGGCCTACAAAGATTGGGCATAAACCAACCATATCCTACAGAGTGGAAGGAGGTTCCATTCCCTCCTAAATACAAGCTCCCGACCATTATGTTGTTTGATGGTAGTACTTCTCCAAGTCAGTACATTAATCACTTTGAAGTGATGACTGACCAATTACAGTCAAATGATGATTTCCTTACCATAGTATTCGTCGGTTGTTTAGCCGGCACAGCATACGACTGGTATCGTAGTTTGCCTGATGGCTGCATAACTTCTTTTGCTGGTTTCAAGCAAATGTTCTTGGAACGGTTTTATGAGGGAGTCAACGACATGACAATGTCGGCCCTCATTAAAATTAAACAAAGACACAATGAATCTACAGAGAGTTTTATTGAAAGATTCCATCGAGAGGTACTCAAAATGCCTTTAAGAACTCCATCTGCTGTAACAATAGACACTTGCAAATCAAACTTGTTGCCTATTATCAGTATGTGGACGGGATCTACACAATTTCAAGATTGGCCTTCTTTTATTGTAAATGCCAAGGCGGTAGAGGTCAGTGCCAAAAAGTTCAAACAGTTAGGAGTTCAGATGACTCATCCTAACCAATATGAACATTCTACACCCGGTGGTAACAATTGCCAGAATAACCGCAAGGGTAAAGAGACACTGGCCATCAATCTCAAGGGCAATAAGTCTTTGGCTGTCAATGTCACTCAGACAGCATCCACCCCATCAGCACCACCGCCGAAAACAACTCGTCCAAAAGAAGAGTATTCTTTCGATGAAGATGATACTTTGAGCATCTTTGATTGCTTGATTAAAAGCAATAAGCTTCAACTGCCAGAAGCGAAATGGCCGGAAGAAGTGGGTAAAACCGATCACCCTAAATATTGTGTTTATCACAGATTTATAGGGCATCCAACAAGAGCATGTTACGTGCTCAAGGGCAAAATCCAAGAGTTGGTCAACTCTGGAGAAATTACTCTGCAGCAGGACGAGAAGACGGTGACTGCTCATGTGGTTTCTCTACAATTTGGTGACTTTATACCATAACTTGTGCAAGATGGTGTTGTCCCCATTCCAAGGACTACTCTCGAGATCGTGAATCTCCCACCTCCTCAAAATGAAGGTCTTGTTCCATTATCAACTGACAGAGGGGAGATTATGTGGATTCACCCAGATCTGGTAGCAGATTTTGAAACTCCTTCCTCTTCTAAGCAAAAGAAGCATTACAAATCTAAATCCAAGAGCTGCAACATGGTATCCTTTGAACCAGTAGCAGGAAAAAAAAATTCTAATTGGCACTAGATCTGGAAAACCCTATCTTCGGGAATATCCCAAAAATCAAGATAATCCTGTCTTATCTCCTGATGTTCTTCCTACATCATTTTCTACTGCTGAGAATATACCATCTACATCCCCGCCGGTAGTGGAACCATCTCCTCCCAAAGCGACATCAGCGGACAAGGGAAAACAACCTGTCCGTTTTGACTGACAAAGCATTAAATAAGTCCTCGTCTCTTGGAATTGAAAAGCCATATAACTTGGACATATTGGCTCAATTAGCCAATACTCCAGCAAGATTGTCAATCTTCGAACTCTTACGTCTCTCAAAAGAAACTCGAGAGACGTTAAGTGAAGCTTTGATGCAGGCTGATGCTTGTCTTACTTTTCTCAAGAAACCTGAAAAAGAGCCAGTCAGCTGTGCACATTGTCATAGTGTATTTGAACTAATGCCCAATATTACTTTTACACAAGATGACATGTTGTTAGAAGACAATGGTCATGATCGTCCTCTCTACATTACGGGGTATGTGGACACCATGAAAGTCGATCGTATTCTGATTGATCCAGGGTCTTCTCTTAGTATCATGTCGAAATCTTTGCTAGATGCTTTGAAGATCCCAGTGCATAACCTATCTACAACCATCACAACCATTTTAGGGTTCAATCAAAGAAGAAGTGAACCTTTGGGGAAGATACACCTAAAACTTCAAATTGGCAATCTTCGTACAAAGGTAACTTTCTATGTAATTGACAATCATGGTTCATACAATGCTTTGTTA
This sequence comes from Iris pallida, assembly GCA_029216955.1. Taxonomy (NCBI): domain Eukaryota; kingdom Viridiplantae; phylum Streptophyta; class Magnoliopsida; order Asparagales; family Iridaceae; genus Iris; species Iris pallida. The sequence goes on from JANAVB010004798.1 coordinate 4,820,422, forward strand.
GGAAGTCCATTCCTCCATGAACATAATATTGTACCTTCTACTCTCTACCAATGTTTCAAATATGTGGATGCTAATGGAGAAGTCCAAAAAGAGGTTGCAGATCTGAATTCTTTCAAAGGAGTTGAAGCATACTATAACGATTCTCACATGTACAAGGAGAAATTCATGAAGGTAGTACTGGCAATGGACACAGACAAAGAACAGAAAGGGATATCAAGTGATACTCTGGTGATCCCAGTCAAAGGAACAAAGGGAGCTCACCTCTTCTGAGCCGCTTGTAATCGATCTTCGTCGTAAGAAGCCCCCTCCTCATTCTCGTTCTTTTTCTCCTCCTCTTATCATCAATCTGACTAAGCCTGCTAAGGCCAAAGTTCCTGTTATAAATGATGGTGTAAAAATCAATAAAGCATCTCCTTTGCAGTATACTGATGTCTCTTACTATACTCAATGTTATTTGGACATGCTAGATAGCTTTAAACTACTTACAATAGAGGTCGTATCATCTCTACGAAATATAGTATCACTAGATTCAATACAAGAGTCGTACTTCTTAGTACCGTCTCGAAAGAAAGATGAAAGGCCTATATTCTTCAATAAAAGAGAGGAACAAAAAATCATGCTCTATAATGATAATAAAGATTATTCAGGAAGGCTGTAATTATGCTGCTATAGTTCACAATCCAAAGCCATCATCCGTAAAATGGGCTATGATTTCAGAACAGGCCTCAGCAACGGTAAAGGAAGGCGAACTCCTCTTCGTATTGCTGTTCCAAAAGAAAAATCATAACAATACCACGGTAAAACAAAGCGGGGACTAGGCTATGCTTCACCACTTCCAACTCTAGAACCTTCTGAATCTGATGAAGAAGAACGATCTAACTCTTCTGATTCTATTTCATAGGATTTTGATACCAGTATTGGTCATGTTCATAGGGTGATTGTGTCTTCTAACATGGTGTCTGTCGAATTTTTGGAAGATGACGAAGATGACATTGAAGAAGATCCTGAAGTAGACCCTTGGGCACAAAGGATGGACAATCAGTGGAAACTTTATTTTGAACAACGAGAACCACCTACTGAGGATCAACTAGTCCAAATCGATATTGGAGAGAAGGGAGTATCATGACCAATCTTTATTAGCAAAAATCTCTCAGAAGATGATAAACAAGAATTAATTCATCTTATTCGTGAATATATTGATGTCTTTGCCTGGAGTTATGAAGATATGCCAGGATTAGATCCTCAAGTTGCAACTCACAAACTTAATATTTTATCGAATGCTAAGCCGGTCAAACAATAACAACGGCGATTCAAGCCTGAAATGATGGATGCAATTGATGATGAAGTCAAAAAGCTTATAGCTTGCGGTTTTATCAGAGAAGAACAGCATCCTGACTAGGTAGCCAACGTTGTACCAGTTCTGAAGAAGACCGGAAAGGTTCGAGTTTACATAGACTTTCGGGATCTCAATGATGCTTGCCCTAAAGATGAATTCCCTCTCCCAATTACTGATGTCATGATCGACAACACATGTGGATTCGAACGAATTTCTTTCATGGATGGGTTTTCTGGATATAATCAAATTCGGATGAATCCTGAAGATGAAAAACATACTTCGTTTCGTACTCCTCGTGGAGTGTACTTTTATACAGTCATGCCGTTTGGTCTTAAGAACGCAGGTGCAACTTACCAGCGGGCTATGAGTACTATCTTTCGAGATCATCTGCGAAAGACTGTCTAATGCTATGTTGACGATATTGCTGTTAAAAGTCGTCTAAAGGAAGCTCACATTCAAGATTTAAGGACTATCTTCAATCTAATGCGCCAGCATCAACTCAAAATGAACCCCACCAAGTCTTTCTTGGGTGTCTCTAGTGGCAAATTTCTCGGCTTCGTCATTACCTCTAAGGGTATACACGTTGATCCCGAGAAGATCAAAGCCATTCAAGAGATGCGTCCTCCATGCAACCTAAAAGAACTACGTGGATTCCAAGGTCGACTTGCGTACATCAGGTGGTTCATTTCGAATTTATCTGGACGTTGCAGACCATTTACTCAGTTAATGAAAAAAGGTGTATCTTTCGTTTGGACGGAAGAATATCAACGAGCATTTGATGACATAAAGCGGTATTTGATAAGTCCACCGGTTCTTGTACCACCGATCTCAGGGATACCTTTCTTAATGTATGTCTGGGCAATGGATCATTCATTAGGAGCTTTGATAGCTCAGAAGAACAAGGAAGGTCATGAACAAGCCATCTACTATCTTAGCCGGAGCTGAACATCGTTATAGTCCGATAGGGAAGGAATGTTTAGCCTTAATGGTTGCTGTTCAGAAGACGAGATATTACATTATAGGCCAAACTATTCATGTCATATCCCGAGTCAATTCTTTTCGGGTCTTATTGAAAAAGCCAAGTACACTCAATTCCAGGCTTGCCACATAGGCCATATTATTAACACAATATGATATGGTTTATGTTCCACAAAAGTCTGTGAAAGGTCAGGCACTTGCTGACTTCTTAGCAGCTCATCCTGTCCCGGAAACATCTAAACTCTATGACGAGATTCCAAACGAAACATTGGAATCAAATATGACCTCAGAAGAGTTTCCTACTTGGCGGTTGTTCTTCGATGGAGCTTCTAGAATTGGACCTGGAGGTACTCTTGTTGCTGGAGTGGGAATTTTTCTCGTTTTACCAGATGGATTAGCTATTCAAAGGGCTTATTCTTTAGACGAATCATGCTCTAACAATGTGGCAGAATACAATGCCTTACTCATTGGGCTCCAATTGGCCAAACAATTGGGTATTGAATATCTTGAGGTATATGGTGATTCTAAACTGATTGTTAATCAGGTTAGAGGCATATATGAAGTCCGACATCAAGATCTGGTACCATACCATAAAGTAGCAATCAGAATAGCTTCTTCGTTTAAAGGGTTCTTTATCGAACATGTATGTCGTGCATGCAATACAGAAGCTGATGCCTTAGCTAACCTAGCCGCAGTATTGGTAGTTCCAGTTAAAAGACAACAAATGGTTGTTATCTCTAATAGAGAACTATTTTGTGTTGAAAACAACCACAACATTGAATTCAGCAATCTAACTGAATTCAATGTCAGTGGTAAGGACTGGAGAACACCTTTCATTAATTTTGCAGTACATGACATATTGCCAGAAGACCCTAAGGAAGCTACAAGTATTCGTCGTCGATCGCTTCGATTCTATTATAATCACACTACTAAAACTCTCAATCGAAGAACTTTTGATGGGTTACTCTTGAGATGTCTTGCTGGTGATGAAGCAAAATAGATATTACGCGAAGCTCACGATGGTGTTTGTGGAGCACATCAGCCTGGTCCTAAACTACAGGATCGTATTCGACGTATGGGCTACTACTGGCCCTCTATGGTATCAGATGCTATTGACTATGCAAGGAAATGCCGTGCATGTCAAATTCATGCAGATTTCATTCACCAACCATCGAAATTTTTTTATCCGACTGCTGCCTCATGGCCTTTTAAAGCTTGGGGTATGGATATAATTGGCCCTATAAATCCTCCTTCATCTAAAGGACATCGGTTCATCTTAGCTATAACTGATTATTTCTCTAAATGGGCAGAAGCTATACATTTGGCTGAAGTAAAAACTAGTAGTGTCATCAACTTCATCAAACATCATGTGATATACAGATTTGGTGTCCCTCGTCGAATTATCCATGATAATGGGCCACAATTTATCAGCCAGAAGTTTAATAGATTCTGTGATGACAACAGAATCAATAATGTCGCCTCTACGGCCTATAATTCTGCGGCTAACGGGTTGGCTGAAGCATTCAACAAAACCATTATCAAATTCCTTAAAAAGTTTGTCTATATTAACAAACATAATTGGAGTGATAAACTTGGAGAATGTCTATGGGCATATCGTACTACCGTCCGTAACCCCACAGGTTGTACACCTTTTTCTCTAGTATATGGATGTGAAGCTGTCTTACCTCTAAAAATTCAAATTTCATCATTGAGAATTGCCATTACTAACGAGCTTACCACAGAAAATAATGATCGTCTTCGGCTTCAAGAATTGGAGACGTTCGGCGAGAAAAGGTTATTAGCTCAACAGCACATCGAACTTTATCAAGCCCAGATCTCAAAAGATTTCAATCGCAAAGTCAGAGTACAAACATTTCAGGAAGGCGAGTTAGTTCTTAGGCCTCGTTTGGTTCGCGGAATGGAAAGGAAAGGAAACTGATTCCTTGGTATTTCCTTTCCTTTAGGAAATTATAATTCCTATAAACTTTCCTTTCCGGTGTTTGGAAAGATCGGGATTATAGCCGGAATATATCTTTAATTTCCATTATAGTGTTTGGTGTTTGTAAGAAAAGAAAACAAAATCAAGTCAATTTTCCAAAAATACCCTCGTACTAATAAAAATAATTATTACTCAGAAATATTTTTGTCTAAAAGATATTATGGATAAAAATGGTAAATAATATTATGAACATGGATATTTTGGTCAAAACTTTTTGTAATAAATGCGGGAAAGTTGGAGGGAAAGTGATTCCTTAGATAAATGGAAGGAACCACTTTCCCCCTATTTTCCTACCTCTTGGGAATCATTTTTCCTTTCCAACAACTTTCCTTTGGTTCCCAAACATAGGAAAGGAATCACTTTCCTTTCCCAAGCTCAAATTTCGGTAACCAAACGAGGCCTTACAGTCAGACGTCCTATGACTATGACTCATATGAACAAAGGCAAGTTCGAGACAAAATGGGAAGGGTCGTATGTGGTAAATAAGGTTTTCTCAAATAGAGCCTATCAATTAACAGATATGGATGGCAGAGTTGCTATGTTGCCTATCAATGACAAATTTCTCAAAAAATATTATGTATAAAAGCAAAATATACTTTATTTTCAGAGACATAATGTAAATAAAGTTTACTTTATTTCAAAAGCAGAATGAATTACATAATATAAAGGACGGGGAGGAGGCCTCGATCCTTCATGATTAAATACATAGTTTGCCAACAGTTCAAACATCTCATTGTCTGAACTCATAAGAAACTTGTAGGCAGCCATCCTCAATGCCTCTTCTTTGGCAGTCTTTCCAGGCTCCACTAGATTGGAAATCAAGTCCTCTCCTGGTGCAGGAGCAGTTGAGCCTTTACCCTTTTCTTTCTGAAGAGGCACTGGAGGCTCAGCAGGTGGTGTCTCGGTCTTTCCTTCAAGCTTCGGAATGAGCAAATCTTTGGAAGACATTTTGTACAGAAAAGAAAGAAAGTGACGATATCTACGAAAGTTTTGTTTTATTTATAGACAGAACAATTAGATAGTCAACCTCGAGAACTGATGCGACTTTTTGAAAGAAGTCTAACTGTTTATTCATTTATAACTGTTCATTCATTTATAACTGATCGTTCATTATCCGATGCGATTGTTCATTCGTGTCTTTTCCTCGAGAGTCTAAGTGACTGTTTATTCATTCAGTGTCATTTTCTCGAAAATTGAAGTGACTGTTCACTTTTCATAACGAGAGTTCACATTCTCAATACTTCTGAATTCTATTTATTTATATCAGCAACTAGTCACATCCACATTTCTCCTTGATTCTATTTTTTTTATCACCACATCAAAATCAAATCATAAAGGAGAGAAAATCATTCTTTATTTCCTCCTTTAAAAATATAGATACATCTTAATAGAAATCTATTACATCTCAGATTTTTATTCTAAATATAACATGAAAGTCTACTACATCTTTGGATCTTCTTATTTGTTGGTGCCAGTTCCTTGTCGTCTCGACCTGAAGTAACGAGCCAGACAATGGAATCGAATCTGGTCTTCTCTCTCAGAAAGACGAGAGGAGGACCACAGAGTACAGCAGCTCAAAGATAAGCTACTGTCAATACAACTGGTGGAGAGAAGACGGCCCGCCAGGAGAACTAGAAATGAGATCACCCTTGTGATACGATTCCTAATTATGTCTCTCCACCATCCAACTCTCATGTATAAAGGCTCTTCCTACCATCTGAGGAAGACCCTTCTTGAACATGAAGAGTCCTGAGCTGTCTGATCTGAGTGTCAGAATCACATGAGCTGTCTGATATGGGTGTCAGAAGAATGCTCTTTGTAGCATCCAAATCGCTAATGCCAGTTTTGAAGAAACTTGTCAACCAAACTTCTGCAAATATGAACAAAGAAATGAAAAGTCAGTAAATTCTATCAAAACTGCACGCGCATCAACAGTGTGTATAGGCACATATCAGCAATGTGCGTCTATTCTCAGAAACACAGACGCACATCAACAGTGTGCACTGATCAACATGCGCATATCAGCAATGTGCGCCTATTCTCAGAAGCACAGGCACATCTCAACAGTTTGCGCTGATCAAATAGGCGCATATCAAAAATGTACGCCGATCAACAGACGCCTCTCAAGCAGTATGTACTGATAAACAGACGCATATCAATAGTGCACACTTTTGATCGAAGCTGAGATCACAGTGCGCATCCTCATATTAACAGCATCTACAACATGCAAATTAGTATCTGGCAAAAAAGTAAAACGCTCATGTTCTTTGTTGAGACTTACCAACCTTTGAAGGCTCAACATGCAAAAGAATAGCATCGGGATGAAGTGGCACAAGTGAACTTATGAATGATGAATTTTTGCTGGGTAGTGGAACCTTATGAAAAGTCATTTGTTTTGAGAAAGTATGAATGACTCTTTCGTTTCTGGTTATCCTTTTAAAAGTGTTGAAGATGAAACAGGCGCGTCATTCTAGGAGCTTATTTTGGGAAAGAACTAAGTAATAGACGCTTGAAACCATGTGATGGCTGCCATGTGTCTCTCAAAAGAAACAATAAGCATTGAATTAGCTAAAGGAACACATCTACAGGTGCCATTTGAAATCACAGCCACACAATATATTAAAATTTTTAGATCTCATTGCATAAAGATGGGTGGACCCCTACAAACAAGGACACAAGAAAAGAGAATAAAAAGTTGTCATGCTTAAACATTATTCCTTTTTCTTGTCTTCATCGGTCTGACGAAGGGCGGCGTCCAATTACTGTTGTAGGAAGTAAGTGACTTGAATAAGAAGAGAATAATAAAGCTTAAAATCATGAATATTACACAAGTTAAAGACGAAATCATAAGATAATAATATTCACTGAGTAGTCACAAAATCATTAAGTCTGAATATAGAATAGAGTGACAGAAAAATAAATATATCAAAAGATGACAAACATTAACCTATGAAGATCAATATATACTACCTTTTGTAAAATTAAATCATTAAATAATATTATCCATTAAATCTAAAATTCAAAATCCATCAGATAACAATTGCAACTAGATCTCAATAAATCTTTAGTTTATAAAGCGTTGATCAATCTTGGGTTAGCTGTAGAGGTACTGTTCCAGCTAACGGAGGTTCACCGGGGAACACTTAAGTACTGCTTCGCTTCGACCGTAGTCGTGGTGATAGACAGACCCTTTGTAGGCTTGTACCCAAAACAAATCTCTTCTTTAATAACCGCATATTTAAGAAGAAATAGTGCAATAAAAAAATATTCTATGGAAAAAAATCTTAGAACAATGTAGCATACGGTATAAGATGTATCAATTACATTCATCCATATGTGCTACAAAATCATTGGGTAACGATAAAATATAAAACATTTGTAAATCAAATATAGGACCTAGATACATTGATGTATTCTGGAACCTAGGGGACTGGGTTTAGTACCTTGGATCCAGAACTAGGTAATAGTTGCATTTAGACCTTAATAAATCTTAAGTCTATAAAGTATTGATCACTTCGGGTTAGCTGTAGGGACCGGTTCCCAGCTAGCGGTAGTCCGAAGACTAGTGCACCGTGTCGCTTCAGGCTATTTACACCTGTATGACAGAAGGGCCCTTTCGGCTTGTTCCCAAAATGATTTCTACTCTTAAGAACTTAGATTCAAAGGAATATATACAGTATCATCGAACATCGTCGAAATCCAGAATCCCTAAAAGTAAATACCCAAGGAATGGTTTATAAAGATCAAGATAAAAAAGATATTTCAATAAGAGTCATGTATCTAAAATGTCAACCAAAAAGCCAAGAAAAACATTAATAAAAGAGGCTTTGAGGAATAAGCTAATAAGGATATGAGCATAAATTTTTTCAAAGTAATCAATAGCTAAAGTATGAGATAAGTACAAGTTTAAACCTACTTTTCAAAATAATATAGAACTTGAACTTAACTCATATATCCCCATAAAGATATTTATACAAAAATATAAGAAACATATCAGCAATATATGAATGATAATGCATTATTCATGTATCGTTAACAATCAATTATCACAAGATCAAAAATATGCATAAATAAACTTTATCAGACAAAGATGTAATTGATTCATAAAAAGTTAATCAAAATAAAATATGAGAATCAATAGTGAATATATTATGCAAGCACAAGGTTAAAATAAAATTATATGTATATACTTTTAAACAAGAGATTTGTGCTAAACATACATACTCACAAAATACTGATCAAAGTAAATACAACATGTAAAGACAAATCGATAAGAAGTGACCATTAAAAAAAATTAAAGGCGAAGAGTCAAAACATATTCACCAAAACAAAATTAAGCTGCTATGCATGCTTCAAGAATAAAGATTAAAAATAAAGAGCATACATAGACAAATGTGTCACACTAATGGAAAGTGAGTAAAATACTGTATAGTGTGAACTAAACATTTAAGCTAAACAGCTAGTCAAGCTAGGATTATGTCTCACATTGATTCAAACAATAAACAATTAAAAAAAATAACAATGAGAGCTAATAGCAAGAAGTCAATAAGAATATGTTAGATATTAAAAACTATTTAGGAAGTATGTTACCGAAGTGGTTCTAGTGACCACACTTCTGTTGGTGCAATTGCATAGAAGATGACCTTTGTAGCTTTGCAATCACCAACATGTTCCATGGTTCTATTTGATATGAGAAGCTTCACCTGCAATATTAGGTGAAGACTTTGGTATCCAATACTTGGATCCATATTTGTTAGCTTTGGGAACCCATTTGCACAAGTTCATATCAACTAGTTTTCTAATCTGACAACGATTAGAAACATGTCCATTCAAACCACAACAATGACAGAAAGAATTAACATTAGTACTATGTGCAGCAGTATGAGAACGTGCAGTAATGTGATATGATGTGCGCGGATACTTGTAATAGAAAGCATGGTTGTGTGAAGCTTTAGCTTTGCTTGCTTCCTTTGTAAAAGATTTGACGTGTGTGACTTTGTGATGTGCTAAGTATCTTGTGTTAGACTGAGTCGTAGGTTGTACTACATGCTTTCCCAGTCTAATCTCTAACTTTTTAGAGTTAGCACAGATCTCATCATACTTAGCAGAAAGAGCATCAATTCTATATGAAGCAATAGAATACTTCTTCTTTTCTGATTCTAGTTCCTCCTTAAGTTTAGCATTTTCTTGAGTGCTTTTCTCAATGCAATCAAGTGCCTCATGCAATCTAAACTTTAGTGTGGAAATCTCAGTAGAATTATCATAAGGAGAACTATTTCTAGCATCATTCAATAAGCAAGTAAGCTTTTCATTCTCACGCTTATAGGATAGAATATCCTTTCTAGCTTGCTTATACTTATCTAATACTTTTTTGTGTTCTTCTAATAGATCACTGAAAGCATCAGATAACTCATCATAAGAAAATTCATTCTCTTCAAGAAGGAAATTATTCTGTACCTCGTTAGATAATGCCATTAAGCATAAAGTTGCAGCTATATGAGGTCTCTCTTCTTCTTCTTCTTCTTCTTCTTCTTCTTCTTCTTCTTCTTCTTCTTCTTCTTCTTCTTCAGAATCTCTTGCTTCGCTTTCACACCATATACTCGTGCTAGTGTACTTGTGAGATGATGATCTTTCTTCTTTTGATCGTTCGTAGTGACTCTCCTTTCTAGTAGTAGTACAATCTTCTTGGATGTGGTCTATCTTCTTGTAGTTGTCACATACAAGCTCTTCTTCGTATAAGGGATTGTGCTATACCTTAAATCCCAATTCCATCATGCATACATTTGCATCATTATGAAGACTATCCTTCTCTCTGGAGTTGCTAGCTTTGCTTTCATGCCTGCACTCATAAGTAGCTTCAAGAACTTTCCAAATTTTATGAGATGTTGTGCAAGTATTAATATGATTAAATACATTTGTGTCTACAGCACAATAAAATATATGCATAGCTTTTGCATCAAGGCTAGCTAACTTCTTCTCTTCCTCCGTGTAACTATAATAAGGCTTATTGATTATAGAGGATGTGAGAATAGAAGTGATAGTAGGCTTTTTGTAGCCATTGACAATAATTGACCATAAGTCAAAATCTAGAGACTTCAAGTAGAAGCTTATCCGTGTTTTCCAATAACTATAGTTTGTTCTATCAAATAGTGGGAGTCTATTTGAGGATTGCTCTTCAGTTATGAAGTACATACTTGCCATATGTGATACAGTGATCTATGTAACAGCAGTTATAAATAAGAATATAATAGCAGTGTTACCTCGCTTTACCTGTATAATCTACTCTGATACAATTGTAGGAGCAATTGGTATGAGCAGAAATATCTATATACCAAGCACCCGCTCTCTAGTTGTAGCAATGGCTCTGGTACCAATTGTAGGAACAATTGGTATGATAGCAATACCTATATAAAGAGAACCCGCTCTGATACCAATTTTAGGAACAATTGGGATCAGAATATAATACCTCTAGATGCAGTACTGGCTCTGATACCAATTGTAGGACCGATTGTAGGAACGAGTTGTAAAGCACAATACTCTAGAGGGGGGTGAATAGAGTAGGCAGCAGAAATTAACTATTTAAAAATGTTAGTAACAAGATCACATAATATATATATATATATATATATATATATATATATATATATATATATATATATATATATATATATATATATCACAGGTATGTAAATGAAAAGTAGAGAGTAGAGAGCAAACGCAAACACAATGATGTATACTGGTTTTTCTCTTGTGAGGACTAGTCCAGTCGGAAGAACTCTAGCTTCCAGTTGAAACTACTATGGAAAATCACCACAAGTTTTCATCCGAAGTTCTTGCAACTTCTACAACGTGAGCCTTGATCCGAAGTACTCGACCAACTTCAATTGTGAAGTGTCTACCTTCAATTAAGCCTCTGATTACAACCGCTCTTGAAACTTCTAGACCGTACCGCACTGGCAAATCGACTAGATGATTATAACTGGCTTGGAATTTGAAAATGAAAGCTCAGAATACTTTGAAAGAAGTAGTAGGCTTATAGAGAAGAAATATGAAAGTGAATTGGTGTTTGAGTGAATTGAAATGATCGAAATCCTTCTTTATTTATAGTTTTTCTAATTCTGACAGAATTTGGGCAGAATTCTGACAGAATTCGGGCAGAATTCGGGCAGAACTCTATGAGAAAATCTCGTTGGAATCCGTAACTATTGGAAGACCAAGTTCAAAAAGCAACGTTCACTAACCGAACTCTGGCCGAACTCTGGCCGAATTCGGGCCGAGTTCTGCTAGGGTTCTGTTAGGGTTTTTGTAAAATAGTTTTTGGGCTTTTTGAAAAGTCAAACAGTTAGGAAGTAGTTTGGACTTTTGTAAGTGGGCTAGTTTTTAAAATAAAAGAGTATTTTGAAAAATGTTTCTTGGGTAGCCTATTTGTCAGTACGATGCAGTGTACATCGTATTTCTAGACTCAATGAATATGAAAAATTACATTGATAAAATAGGAAAACCAAGAGCCCTTTGATGACGCCTTTCTTCAAATATTTGAGCAGACTTGAAGACACATTTTTCACTTGACGACGGTCGTCCAAAGATAAACAGATCTATAAATCTGAATACCTTTCGGAGGCTTCGCCCCCGAACCCCTGATGGGGGGCGCTGTCCCCTCGACCCATGTCCGCTGTCCGGGCAGCGGAACCCCCGATGCGAGGCCCCGGATAGGTCGTTAGACGGTTCAGAGAAATCTTCTTGTATAACGCCGTCTTTGGCCCATTGTATATGTCCTGGTTTGACAAAGCTTGATCATGCTTACTGTATGTCTATAAGAACATGTTAGACGAACAAAATAATATGATACAAGCATAGCAATATGATATAAAAATATTTAGGACAATGCTAAGTTTAAAGTAGCAACATGATAGTGATTACATGAATATTAATGATGTTATTATGTTAAACTTAATTGATTAGTCATATTCAAAAACATGATATAATCATTGGGCTAACACTACCATTTATTCCCAACCTTTCAATTCAAATACAAGTGATGTAACTTAGAGTGGTTTCATATTATGGGTGGTTTTGGAGCATTTTTGTACACACAACACATACACACGCACGCACGCACAAAAACACACACAACAATATATATATATATATATATATATATATATATATATATATATATATATATATATATATATATATATATATATATATAGTTTCATACGTCTTAAATAAAAAGTTTAAACCCTAAAATTTTCTATCCAAACTCTTCAACTCTTCGTTTTAAATCTCATTTCACTTTTATTTTGTAATAATTGCGGTTTTATTGCTATTTGATTATGTATTTAATATTACTCTTGTTTAAAATTATTTCAAATATCGTATTAGAGTTCGATAAACCCGGTAGATCCGACCGATCCTCCAGGCTTGGTTTTGGACTTCATATGTTGAACCTGAGGTCGGGTCGGGCTTGGCCTCTGGCTTGGCTTATGATTCTTCGGGTTGGGCTCGGGTTGACCTCAAGTCCGACCCAACCCGTCCAAGTTGCACCCCTAGATTTTATATGCATGAGTTTGCGCATTGACTGGCCATTGATGTGTTAACTCATTGCATAGTTAGATCATGTCTAGGTAGGATGACTTGGCATTGAGAAATGGATTGTCCGAGTCATGGATATGACTTGTGCAAGTCCATGGACAGGGAAGACTACCAGAAGATGTTTGGGATTACCTTACTAGACTTTATAATCTTCGGAGGAGATTGCGGGATCATGAGCCTTATAGTTCATAGTTACATGTTTGGTTCATAGTTCCCTGTTTGGGCATCGGCTCGTGATCCGACACCGGCTTGTGTTTCTGTGCTATATCTTTATCACCTACCCATACGTCCAATGTCGTCTTCAACATGCATTCACATAGCCATGGGACATTGTCTTATCACGGAATAGTGTGACATCCCTTGTCCTTGTCTGGTTGTAGGTGTGGTTCACTATTTCGGTGATAGGGTATTGGACCGTGATGTAATCTAGGTTATTCCCTTATATTTATTCAGTTTTACATTGACATATTCCTGTTGTATCTTGTTACGTCTCTCTGAGGACCTGGTTCTTTTTTAGATCCGGATGAGCATTTTTATCCCACTGTCTATGGACCGAAGATTGAGACATGTTATGTTGCCAAGGACTTAAAGGTGTTTTCCGAGGAGTTTTCCTGAGCTTGGAGGATGCTATAATTAGAGTCATGAGAATCATTATCTAGTTAGCCGATGTTCTAGTTGGTTATCATTTATTTCAGTAATTCTCTATTTTTTGCATTGTATTTCTTTTTCCATGGATATATTTCCACTAGACTATTTTCAGACAGACCAGTTGTATTGGATTTTTTTAGATCTTTATTATATTTCATATCAGTTCATTTATTATATTTTTGCCTGTGTTGTTGTTGCTTGATTCTATGGATGAGATTATAGTGATTGTGAAAATTATAGACTTGCTTGTGACAATGTAGTTTAGGTATAGCATAATACGACTGGAGTAAGTCAATTATATTGGAATACCTATTCTAGTTCGTACAGATGGCATGCTCATGTCTTAGTTTATGTGTATTTTGGAACTTGGATATCGCATTGTATTACCATATATGATTATATTCATGTATGATAATTACTAAATAAAATATATCTCTACCATATATAAGTATAACCATATATGATGGTATTCCTATATGGTAAGTATTAAACACAATATATTCATAACATATACAAGTACTACCATATACAATGATATTCATATATGGTAAGTACTAAACACAATATTACCATGACTTATACTGGATTTGTGTGGTAGAATTTTTTTTAGATGTGCATGGCAGGATTTTTATTTTCTAATTTTTTGTGTACGTCTACTAGGGCCGTGTGTAAATCTCGAATGGATATACTAGATCTGTTGGGTTGTATCTCGTTTTCGGTGGAACCCTCAAAAATGGGATGACAATGGAGTTGGTAATTTAGTCCTATATCGGGTAGGAGATGGGATCATGTGGTGTAGATAATTGGGATTAGTTCAAGCCTTACATGAGAATTCTTTTTTTAAGGCATATGTGCCCAATTCAATATCGCACCTCATGGGCCAACTCCGGTTCGGGTCACACCACGTTCTCAACAAGTGGTATCAGAGTCCATGGTTACGTGGCTAGTTTGGACGGCTTTAATTGATTCGAAACAAATGGTGCTGAACGTTCATATGTATAATCAGATTATACGGACTCTTCTCAAGGTGGAGTAGGAGCATCAACTACACGAATTGGCTTCAAAGGTGGGTTTGACGAGCCCAAGGTGGTTTGGTTCTGTAGTCGAACAGATCGAGATGACAATATGTTCGATCTCCTGGGTGCTCGGCTGGCGGGAACGAATAAAAAAAGTGTAGCGAGCAGTGCTAAGGTTGTTCGGCTGACGGAAACGAATAAAACAGAGTAGGGATGCTAAGGTTATTCAGCTAGCGGGAACGGACAAATGTAGCAAGGTGCTAAGGTTATTCGGCTAGCAGAAACGAGCTAAGGTGGAGATTGTTAGGTTGTATCTCGTTTCCGGTGAAGCCCTAAAAAAAGAGGTGACAATGGAGTTGATAATTTAGTCCCAAATCGGGTAGGAGATTAGATCATGTGGTGTAAATAATTGGATTGGTTCATGCCTTACATGAGAATTCATTTTTAAGGCATATGTGCTCAATTCAATATCCTACCTCGTAGGCCAACTCAAGTTCGGGTCACACTGCGTGTGAGATGAATTATATTTTGGCAAAAAAAATTGGAGGTTTGTGTGGGAAGAATTATATTTTCGATTCTTTTTTTTTTTTGTAGATATACTATATATACTAGGGTTTGTGTGTAAATCTGGAATGTATCTACTATATCTACTATGATGAGCATTATGGTGATTTTTGTATTTTGCCTCTATTCATGGGGGTGTATGATCTTAGCCTAGTTTTGAAACTTTTAATTTTTTTTTTTTTTTTGGCATTATTGTGGTTCTAAGCTTGTACTAATATTTAAAAAAAAAAAAAAAAAAACCTGGCCATATATAATCTGGAGAGGTTTAATTTCAGTCAATTCCATGTTCCGGTGTAGTTATCATTCTGTCAAACCGAGAGTTACTATATTGCTACATTCAAAATGTAAATTTTTAGTCTATTCTAGTCTTCTATGTCATTCTGTAAAACTCAAGTGTAAAAATTTGAATATCTTGTATAACTGGATAAGAGAATTATTGTACTTCTCTGTTACAATGTGTATGTTCAAAATTGATGTATAATTTTTTTGTAAATTTTGAGCATCTACTTTGTAGTTGTCTCTAAATGGAAA
Source organism: Iris pallida (assembly GCA_029216955.1). Lineage (NCBI taxonomy): Eukaryota > Viridiplantae > Streptophyta > Magnoliopsida > Asparagales > Iridaceae > Iris > Iris pallida. Next base: position 4,836,089 of record JANAVB010004798.1, read on the forward strand.
TAGATACAAAGTTTGTTGCAACAAGTGTTTTAAAAATCGGATCTGAGATTGGCCCGGACAAGGCACTGAGTCGGATCAAATCGGTTCAAAGAGTTGGTTCAACTACTAGATTAACCTAAGTAGTCCAAGTTTAATTTCTTATTTACATTGTTTTTTTTTTTTTTGCAAAAATACTCATTTATAATCGATTTTTAAAAAATAGTGAGTCAACATTGAAGTGGACCGAAAAAGCTACCGGTTCACGGATGAACCGGTTGGATCGGCATGTCCACTTTTAAAAACAATGGTTGCAACATTTTACATTTTTTTATAGTAATTTGTAACACTACTTACAACAATAAACGTTCGTTCATCTATAATCACCTAGTCGAGAGTAGAGGGCAATTGATGTCCTTATAGCATTATTAGTAGTTGGGACTCTCAATGCAATTTGGGGTCCAAAATTTCAAAATAAAATAAAATAAATGTAGAATGGATTGGATTTATATGAGAATAGTATAAAATGATAAAGTGAGCTCCGGTCCCAAAGATTGTGTGGTCAAAAATTAATGTGAAAAAAAGAGAGTAAAATTTAGAATCTAGAAAGTTGGGCCGGAACTTATTATTCTACAAAATGAGTTCCTACAATCTAGAATTTATAAATTGAAAGGCCCAACCTTAGCACCTATGGGTAGGATGTGACCGAAATTGTAGAAATTGAGACTATGTATGAGACTTACTATTCTACAGAATAAGATTCAAAATTCTGAATGTAGAAGTTGGGCCTAAGGATGAGTCTTACTAAGGATGTTCTTAGCACCTATGAGTGAGATGTTACCGAATTTGTAGAAAATGAGACTAAAAGTGGGACTTACTATTCTATAAAATAAGTTTCAAAATTTTGAATGTATAAATTGGACATGAGGATGAGCATTACTAAAGATGCTCTTATAAGATGTATTGCATCCACCTTATGCAACACACATAAGTTGTTGGAATCTTCTTTAAATTTTTTATATATAATAGAGTCCCTCCATATGAAAAAGGATTCTATCTATTAGGGGTGAGCATTATTCGGTTTTGAACCGAAAATCGAACCGAACCGAATCGAATAAGAGATTCAGTTCGGTTTTAAAAAAAATTGGTTCGATTTCGGTTTTAAAAATACTAAATTTTCCTATTCGGTTTCGGTCAAAAACCGAAAACCGAATAAGAAAATTTAATTTATATATATATATATATATATATATATATATATATATATATATATATATATATATATAATATATATATTAATTACAGGTATATACTATAGGTATATAATAAATATATCTAGGTATATTTAGTTATTATATATATTAACAAAAAAACACAAATAAACCCAAAAACCGAATAAACCAAAAATCGAACCGATTTAATTCGGTTCGGTTCGGTTCGGTTATTGTCACGCCCCGCTCCCGTAGGAGCGATCGTCCTCGCTAAGGCGTGATGCCGCACGAGCCTAGATTGCGCTCGTACAAGACGAGTTCCATAACGGCCGATTTCAGCGGCTGCGACGGGGTCGTCACACAGAAGTCCCATGCAGAGATATTGAATAATAGCAGCAGAAATTAGAACAAAACATAAGTTATGCAAAAGAAGCTCTTTATTGATATTGAAATAAAGGTTACAATGGGGCGCAAGGCCAAGATTACAAGTCTCACAAGCTCACTCATCTCACATTACAAGTCACTCAGCTCTCTCTTATCTCTCAATACAACTCTTGAGCCAGCGGATGCTTTGGAAGGCGACGTCCATACATTATGTCCCGTATAAGTCTTGAATCCATGCGGCCGCACGCTTCGAATCGCCAAGAAACTTCGTGCCTCGACGCATCCAAGCGAGCTCCGTGCCACGAGCTTCTACCTGTACCTGCACATAGAAACTATGTGGGTGTCAGTACTCAACTGTACTGGTGGAATGAGCTCCTCGCCCACCCATACAAAACCAACACGTTTGATTTACTTTGTGCAACATAGTCCCTTTCATGATAGTCTTCCTACTCTTGCCTTAGGTTCAGTTTTAGGACAGACGTCTTGGCCTATTTTGTGTCTCTAGACCATCCCGTGCTTGCAATGTCAACGTTAACCTATCAAGTCGTGTTTGCCTTACGGCTTAAAATCAGAGACGCAACTACGCGATGAGGCTCCATTTTTGTGTGACCGTGCTACAAACCCTTGCTGAGGTCGTGCCTCGCAACTCAATGAGACTCAATCATATCGTCGCCTCGCGGCCCTTTGCTACTAAATCATCATCTGACCCAATCAAGACTTCTGGGCTAAGTGTCACTCGACCGACTTGCCTTGCGGCGATTCCTGACTTAAACTCGAACAACTCAAACCCAACATATACAACTCACATATCAATACTTGAGACTCGACGCCATATCTCGTGCCGAAACACGGTGTCTACGCTGCGGCCAAATCTTAGGCCTAACATTGTATTTATCATGTACGCATTCTTCCCGACTCTTGATACACTTAACCTGATACTCGACTCAGTCCAAAGGCACACCCGCGAATTGTCGCCCGTGCCGACTCATCTATATGAGGTCACTAGCATAAAAGCTATCTTGGACACATAGCTTGCGGTTGGCCGGGACCCTTCCAGCGCAAGGTAGCTAGCCCCCTGGAAGTCTCCGACTAACCCGGTGTTATCGAGTCAGCACAGATATCACCGTATTTCCTTTCTTGGCCGAAACGGTCCCATGGCCCTGGGTTGCCGTTACGGGAAAACTCTATCTTGTCGACAAGTTGTCCAATGACCATGCAAGACCCTGACTCAAACTGACGTCTCACACAGTCATTCTTCCTTCAGTGTTACCCTCTCTTTCAAATCACGTTCAGGACTTCTATCCTTGAGACCCCTCGACGACCCACGGTCGCGAGCATTCTTTCCATGTTACCATATCATTTCATTCAAGTCATGAATGCCTATTTGATAGTCCTTTCTCCAAAACTCACTTGAATCGAGTGTGGTCCTTACCTTAAACACTAAGTTCGTGCATCGTGCCTTAGGCCAATCGTGCTCTACGCGACACTCCTGTCCAAGTCGATGGGCCTTGAGATCGTGGGACTACTCAACTTTGACAAACCGCAAAAGAGCGGGACGGTACTTATAATTCTTAGGTCGACCGACATAACTTTGCCTAACTTAACTTCGCAACAACTTAACGAGCAAGGGCTGCGTCAAGCTTTGCCTTTACGGATCGTACTGTGCACGCATTCGACTTAAACGACCAAGTCAATCGGGTGCCTAGACTTAGGTCTCAAGCCGCTCAACGCAACTTAACTCATGGGGCAAGCCAAGGCTATGCCAAGCCTTGGACGATAGGACCGTGCATGTTTTATGAAGCATTTATGCGGGCGGCGCCTATGACTTAGGCTACGATCATAACTTCGCCTACTCAACCAACTTTCCTTCTCCCAAGCCACGAGACGAAGGACCGAGTGTCATTTTCAAAGCACGTCGTGCACCAACTCTAAGCCGACCGTTGGACCTTTCCATATTCTAACTCAATTCGATCCGTCGGGATTATTCTCTTTAGCTATGTGAATTCGTCTCTTTTATTATCAAGCCTACTTGTGCAAGTTGAAAACATACGATTTATTATGTGAAGGCTAAGATGAGGCAAGTTCACCGAAACTACCCCACCTGAGCGAGCGGTCGCCTCGACCGAGCGATGTCTTCGAGCAGCCGTTGTAAGGCTAAGTCCGAACGCCGTCGGCATTTCGATTCCTCCGATTGACTGAGCGGGACGGGGCACTACATCATACACCACTCAGAAAAAGTTTTATCCTCGAAACTAACTGAGTACTTACTTATTGACTTATCACTTTACTCAACATTCAAGAACTCTCGCACACACTACGCCTATGCATTTTCCAAATCCGAGCCACACTCGTGATACCCTCAATCCTTTCTTCAAAACTTACGATCTCCAAATCCTCGACACTTTCCCGTTCCTCAAGTCTCACTTGATTCAACGTATCACTTAGTTGGATCGTGCACATATTTTAGGCGTCCCCAAAATACATATATTTCAACCAAGCCTTGTGATAGCGAATCCTGCCATCACCACTCGAGTCGGATCGTACACATATTCAAGCGTCCCTGATATACATGCATGTCAACCGATACTCGCGAGTGGTGCCTCCACAAATCCTACCACTTCGCACTCGGATGTCTGCCTAACCGCTAGGCTATATCTTTTAGGCTATAGTCAATCCGTCATTATCGGAATCATAGTTTCCAAACAACAACAATATCAACACTGACCCCATCCTAAGGTCAAACCAAATTGATAGTACAGGATTTCTACCCAAGCTCGCATCACTCTGATTTCTAAACATCGAGCACCGATTTCCTACACACATCCCAACATTTCGTCACACGGGGTCCGAGTCGTTCAGCAAAGCCATCCTACGATAAATCACATTCAACCAATTTTACGACATATCAAAATTGCTCATTCAATAAGTCATCTTGTATAGTCTATCCCTTCAAACACGTTCAATATAGTTCGCCTATCAATCCTTCTCAATTCAAGCACGCTACGACACAATTCATCGCTAAACCATAATTCACATTCCATACTCCCTAAGTCATTTATCCCAATTCACGAAATCGATCACGAGGTCGTCTAGCTTAATAATATATTGTGCCCCGATCTCACGCGATTCTGATTATCCACGGTGGGCATGAATCACCATGCACGCTCCCGCGGAATAATTATCCTCATCGGGACGTAACTCTTGTTTTGTGTCTAGACTAATTCATTCTTGATGCACGCGAAACGATCGCCCCAAATCCGACGCGACGCATGTGCGAGGCTATAGTTGCGCTCGTACAAGGCAAGAATGTCGACGCCGTGGTTATCCGCGTAACCCTCAAGACACTTTCATTTTCATCCAACATTCATCTCAATCAAAATCCTAAGTATAGCATCCAACCGAACAATAACACTTGCACGATCGTCATTCGACGAGTCAGAGTACCCCCGAGTTATCGCATATCGATTTTTGATACGCCTCAATACCATTGACGATATACGTAACCTGACGATCTTTCTTTGCAACCAATTTTGAGTCGTGCGAATGATGCTATCGTCTGACTGGATAATCTCCTCCACATTTAAACTCAAGTTCGATCATTATCCCTCGAATCATTCACAACATCAATTTTCCTCAAACCAATTTTACGTATTGTTTATCCGTCTATCTTAAGTCATCGACCAACGTATTTTCTCAATTCGCATAGTCCCTTTGCTAACTCAATTCATCGAGCAACATTCAATCCAATCCTTAGAGTCATTGCGTAACTTCAAAACTCAAACTTTTCATGCACGCTATCTTCCGATCGTGCTAACTTTCGTATACGATTCTCAACAATTTCTTTGAATAAGTCATCCTTTTGTAAACCTTAACTTTTCTTCGATTCAGTTTCACCTACTCAATCATTTTCGTCTTTCATACTCGCACAATCCTCAATCCCGTGCACGTTTCGTGCGCGTCAATTTCTAAGTTGTTCGAATCGACTCATCAAAATCTTCAAGACTACATCTTGTTCAACGACAATCAATCTAAGGCTTTGCATAACGTGATGCTTGCTGATAGACTCACCAACACCCCTCATCCTCAATCGATCGATCGACATTCCTGAGACTATCGTATACACCACTCAGGAATGAAGTCATTCAACAAATTCTCAAAACTATCATTCGAATCAAAATCGACTTCTTCGAATCCCGTTCGAACCATTCCTCTACTTCCAAGCACGCTCATCTATATCGCATCGACGATATCGCCGTTCGATAGCACACCTATCGATAGTCATCTCACTTTACTCAATCGAGTTCAACTCGTTCTTGCTCAACACTATTTAATTCCTGTACTCGACTTTTCTAAGGTCGACGAAACTTTGGTGTATATGCCCAACCCGGCTTAGCCAACCGTGCTTACGCAAACCATCTTTTTGTTTCTTTGTCAAAAACTATTCTTCTATGTTTTGCAAATTATTTAGACTTATTGTATGGACATCCCGTGAGACATTTGAGAGAGAGCGCACCAACGATTTCAACATACGGAAGCAATAATTCAGAGTTTGCAGAAACAACGGAGTTAAAGAATTCAATCGATAGTCCAAGGACGTAAAGCCGTGCTCTGATACCATTATGTCACACCCCGCTCTCGTAAGAGCGATCGTCCTCGCTAAGGCATGATGCCGCACGAGACTAGATTGCGCTCGTACAAGACAAGTTCCATAACGGCCGATTTCAGCGGCTGCGACGGGGTCGTCGCACAGAAGTCCCATGTAGAGACATTGAATAATAGCAGCAAAAATTAGAACAAAATACAAGTTATGCAAAAGAAGCTCTTTATTGATATTGAAACAAAGGTTACAATAGGGCGCAAGGCCAATATTACAAGTCTCTCAAGCTCACTCATCTCACATTACAAGTCATTCAGCTCTCTCTCATCTCTCAATACAAGTCTTGAGCCAGCGGATGCTTTGGAAGGTGACGTCCATACATTATGTCCCGTATAAGTCTTGAATCCATGCGGCCGTACGCTTCGAATCGCCAAGAAACTCCGTGCCTCGACGCATCCAAGCGAGCTCTGCGCCACGAGCATCTACCTGTACCTGCACATGGAAACTATGTGGGTATCAGTACTCAACTGTACTGGTGGAATGAGCTCATCGCCCACCCATACAAAACCAACACGTTTGATTTACTTTGTGCAACATAGTCCCTTTTATGATAGTCTTCCTACTATTGCCTTAGGATCAGTTTTAGGACAGACGTCTTGGCCTATTTTGTGTCTCTAGACCATCCCGTGCTTGCAATGTCAACGTTAACCTATCAAGTCGTGTTTGCCTTACGGCTTAAAATCAGAGACGCAATTACGCGATGAGGCTCCATTTTCGTGTGACCGTGCTACAAACCCTTGCTAAGGCCGTGCCTCGTAACTCAATGAGACTCAATCATATCGCCGCCTCGCGGCCCTTGCCGCCTTGCGGCCCTTTGCTACTAAATCATCATATGTCCCAATCAAGACTTCTGGGCTAAGTGTCACTCGACCGACTTGTCTTGCGGCGATTCCTGACTTAAACTCGAACAACTCAAACCCAACATATACAACTCACATATCAATACTTAAGACTCGACGCCACATCTCGTGCCGAAGTACGGTGTCTACGCTGCGGCCAAATCTTAGGCCTAATATTGTGTTTATCATGTACGCATTCTTCTCGACTCTTGATTCACTTAACCTGATACTCGACTCAGTCCAAAGGCACACCCGCGGATTACCGCCCGTGCCGACTCATCTATATGAGGTCACTAGCATAATAAGCTATCTTGGACACATAGCTTGCGGTTGGCCGGAACCCTTCCAGCGCAAGGTAGCTAGCCCCCTGGAAGTCCCCGACTAATCCGATACTATCGAGTCAGCACAGCTATCACCGTGTTTCCTTTCTTGGCCGAAACGGTCCCATGGCCCTGGGTTGCCGTTACGGGGAAACTCTACCTTGTCGACAAGTTGTCTAATAACCATGCAAGACCCTGACTCAAACTGACGTCTCACACAGTCATTCTTCCTTCAGTGTTACCCTCTCTTTCAAACCATGTTTAGGACTTCTATCCTTGAGACCCCTCGACAACCCACGGTCGCGAGCATTCTTTCCATGTTATAATATCATTTCATTCAAGTCATGAATGCCTATTTGATAGTCCTTTCTCCAAAACTCACTTGAATTGAGTGTGGTCCTTGCCTTAAACACTAAGTCCGTGCATCGTGCCTTAGGCCAATCGTGTTCTACGCGACACTCCTGCCCAAGTTGACGGGCCTTGAGATCGTGGGACTACTCAACTTTGACAAACCGCGAAAGAGCGAGACGGTACTTGTAATTCTTAGGTCGACCGGCATAACTTTGCCTAACTTAACTTTGCAACAACTTAACGAGCAAGGGCTGCGTTAAGCTTTGCCTTTACGGATCGTGTCGTGTACGCATTCGACTTGAACGACCAAGTCAATCGGGTGCCTAGACTTAAGTCACAATCCGCTCAACGCAACTTAACTCATGGGGCAAGCCAAGGCTATGCCAAGCCTTGGACGATAGGACCGTGCATGCTTTATGAAGCATTTATGCGGGCGGCGCCTATAACTTAGGCTACGATCATAACTTCGCCTACTCAACCAACTTTCCTTCTTCCAAGCCACGGGACGAAGGATCGAGTGTCATTTTCAAAGTACGCCGTGCACCAACTCTAAGTCGACTATTGGACCTTTCCATATTCTAACTCAATTCGACCCGTCGGGATTATTTTCTTTAGCTATGTGAATTCGTCTCTTTTATTATCAAGCCTACTTGTGCAAGTTGAAAATATGCGATTTATTATGTGAAGGCTAAGATGAGGCAAGTTCACCGAAACTACCCCACCTGAGCGAGCGGTCGCCTCGACCGAGCGATGTCTTCGAGCAGCCGTTGCAAGGCTAAGTCCGAACGCCGTCGGCATTCCGATTCCTCCGATTGACTGAGCGGGACAGGGCACTACAGTTATTGACCAATTCGGTTCGGTTTCGGTTTTGCTTATTCGGTTTCGGTCTAATTCGGTTTTCGGTTATTCGGTTCGGTTGGAACTGAATAAACCGAATACTCACCCCTACTATCTATAGCTCAATCTTAGGTGGAAAGTATTAAAAATAAAGGGTTATACGAAGTACTCTACATGTATAGCCATTGATAGAGTTTTTATATGTGTACGTGCCAAATGAAAATGGGTCAAACTAAAAAAATACATCCAAATGAAAAAAAAAATCCTCCTAAATCTTCTCCCAAAGTTGCTTGGTCCCACAAATTTTTTAATATTTAACTTTTTATATATAAAAATGATAGTCTTTTTAAAAGGCAATTATAAGGGCACATAAGAAATTGACCAGGGCTAGCCAAAAGCAAATTTTGATTTATTTATAAGTTTGCCATTGAAAAAATTACTCAGGACTAGCCAACATGTGAGTATATAAGTCAACTTTTTTTTTTGCTCTACTCTCTTTCCTCACAAGAACAAGAAGAAAAAGAACAACAAGAACATTAATTTTTGCAAACCTAGTTTATTTTAATTTTTTGCTCTCTTCTAATTTCTCAGATCTCTTTCTCCAAACCCTACTTTATTTTTCTTCTTCTTGTATAGGCATTATGGATGAAACCCTAGTTGTAGAAGAAATTGGATTATCAAATCTATCAAATCTATTAATCTATTAACCAATTTTTCTTTATTAATAGAAGAATTATGCATGCAATCCTAGTTATAGAAGAAAACTATGGAAGAAATCCTAGTTGTAGAAGAATTGGGTTCATATCAGGACTGCCACAATTTCTGACAATCCTAGAAGTATTGAGGACTGCCAGAAATTATGGCAGTCTTGAAATAGACTCGATGTACAACAGGACTGCCACAATTGCTGGCAGTCCTAGAAATAATGAGGACTGCCACAATTACTGGCAGTCCTAGAAGTAATGAGGACTGTCAAAAATTGTGGCAGTCCTGAAAGGGACATGCTCTACAGCAGGACTGCCACAATTTCTGGCAGTCCTAGACATATTGATGCCAGAAATTGAGAAAGTCCTGAAAGATACTTGTTGTACAGCAAGTTCCTTTCAGGACTGCCACAATTTCTGGCAGTCCTAAAGTCGAAATTTCCGAATGAAAAAAAAACATGTTAGGGTTTATTTCAAATCTTGATAATAGAGTAAAATATGCATTTTAGGGTTTATTTTCATGCATTCTTTGTGAGGAAAGAAGTATTTAACCTTTATTTCCATGCATTTAGGGTTTATTTAATTTTTTGGGTGCATCGAAATTGGGAAAGAGAAGGAAACTAGGGTTTTGATGGAGATGGTGATGATAAAAATGGTGGAAAAGAAGAAGAAGATGATGATGATGAGAAAAAAAACTAGAGTTTTGATGGAGATGTGAGAATGGAAATGGTGTAGAAGAAGAAGATGGATAGAAGAAGAAGAAGAAGAAGAAGAAGAAAGCTAGGGTTTGTGAAGAGAGAGAGTGAAATTTAGAAATGAGATTGATTTTTGGGGTTTGGGGGGGGGGGGGGGGGGGGGGGGGAGGGGGGGGCGTGGGGTTTGGACAGTCCCCTGAGTGGAATATTTTGATAGCCCGAATTAAATCTCCTCAAATCCTGGCTAGCCCTAATCCTGGCTAGCCCCGATCAAAATGTTATGTGCCCTTATAATTTGCCTTTTAAAAGGACTTGACACATAAGATGGAAACCAAAAAATAGAGATAACCATTGAAGAAAGCCTAGAAATGCTGCAAATAATGTTAGAGCAACTCCAATGCAAGTGTGAGTTTAGAAAAAAGTTTAGAAATAACAAGATTTTATTAAAAAAGTCATTCTCCAATGCAAATGTCAAAAAAATTGTGAAGTTGACATGACAAAGACATTGTGAAGTTGTTTGTCTAGTTCTAGATATGCACTTCACAATGTCTTTACCTCTACATCATCAATTATGAATAAAAAAAAATTTAGAACGAAGGTAAGAGGTCTTGGAAGTTGAAAAAAAATAGATTTTATTGTCTTTTCAATATTTTTCTACTTCACTGTCTTGTGTGAATATAATCTTGCCACTTAGAAAAGACATTGTCTTGTGCCTCATGTCACATAGGAATCACATCACATTACAAGACATTAGGATTGGAGATGCTCTTAGAGCATCTCCAACCCTATTGTCTTATTTTGTGTTGTGATTCTTTTATGCGGCATGAGACACAAGACAATGTATTTTTATAGGTGGCAAGATTACATTCACAAAAGACAATGAGTTTGAAAAGTCTCCTCCAATACAAAAGTATTGAGATGACAATAAAAAGTATTTTTTTTACAACTTCCAAGACAACTTCTACTCTTTTTTTAATAAACATTTTTATTCATAATTGATGATGTGGACATAAAATCATTGTGAAGTGCATTGTCTAGATATAGAAAACCAACTTTACATTATCCTTGCCATGTCAACTCCATACTTTATTTCACATTTGTATTGGAAAAATACTTTTAAAAAGAAAGCTTAACATTCCTATGTGGTAATCAGTTTTTCCAAACTCACAATAGGGTTGGATGCGCTCTTATGCAAGGAAATGGCACCCTCTCTATTAATGTATTAGTTTTATTGCTTGAAGTAGTTGTTCCGTCAGTAATCCATTGTAGTCCAGCCCGGTTAGGATACCTGGCTTTCACCCAGGCGACCCGGGTTTAAATCCCGGCAATGGAATTTTTTTTAAAAACTTATTTTCTCCTCCTTCATAAATTAAATAGGGTTTTTTTTTTTTTTTTTTTTTTTTTTTTGTATCATCGCCATTCCCCCCACCCCACCAATTGGATTCTTAATGGATCCGGACTTCGCGGTTCTCGGCGGAGGATTACTCCCACTTCCGCCACCTCCCACTCCGTAACCCACCGAACAATCACTCCCTAACTCCCACACTTAATTTTTCTATTTAGACTCGAGAAAAGCTCATCGTCGTCTGTTCTTCCTTCTGTAGCTGCTGCTGGAGGTCGGCTGCGGAAACTCCCGCCTCTGCGAGGAGCTGTTCGGCGACCTCACCTGCACCGACATCTCTCCGGTCGCCGTCGACAGGAAGCGGAGGCGGTTTTTTGGATGGAGGACTCACAGGTGGTTTTACTATTTCTTTTTCACACTAGGATTGCAGCCAAATAGGGTCGTAACCCTTTACAACCGCAACAACGTGACAGTTGCCAATTGGTCCCCTTCTTCCTCCGAAGGGGACTAGTTGACAACCGTCACGTGACAGGTTGTAAAGGGTTACGACCCTATTTTGCTGCAAACTTAGCATTTTTGTTTAGGGAATGGGAGACAACAAAATAATGGAAATTAGTTAGAGCAACATACAATGTGATAGGGGTTATCACACTTTGTAAAAAAAATGGTTCATTCTTTGATACCCAAATTACCCCTTCAAAAAATGTTAGTGACTATCACAATTTTGTCCCAGACTTTCGGTATTCTGGGAGTCCTACCAACATTCAGGACTGCCAGGTAACAACATTCAGGACTACCAGAAAGAATTCTGACAATCATTTGTCCTCCCCAACTTGACTGTCACGATTTCTAAATATTCCAAACCCCTGTGATGGGTTCGAAACAACCAATAATTATGTGAGAGAGAGAGAGAGAGAGAGAGAGAGAGAGAGAGAGAGAGAGAGAGAGAGGTTGCAATAGGAAGAGGAAGTTGTGTGAGAGGAAGATGAACTTGGGTGTTTGAAATGGTGTGTTGCCTGTGTTGTCTCTTAACAATTTCTCAACTAAAGTGTTGCCCCGATAGCCCCTATCACATTATGTGTTGCCCTGGGTAATTTCCAAAATAATTGTCATCGTTTGAGTCGCAACTTGAATGGGGTTTTCATAACTTGAACCTCCAAACTCTAAACTAAACTTGGCCCCATTTTACAAAACTCCGTTATCAAACTAGGCCTCAAAGGTTCATGGTAGCAATGTGCTAATGAAATAGTACATTAAGAAAATAGGTAGATAGGTGGGTATTGTAGCAAGTTGCAAGTTCAGGGTGTTCCGTTGCATATTAGCCTTTAAGTTACATATTTGTAATTGTTGCAGATATTATAGTGATAGAGGCAGACATGCTGGACCTGCCTTCTGCCGATGGGTGCTTCGATGATGTGATTGAGAAGGAGACCATGGTAAGTTGGTTAATTTGTTTATACTTGTTGATGTTTAATCATCGAGGAATGTCATTCTATTTCGTATCGAGGAATGCAAATTGTATCATCTTACCTCTCTTCTTCTAGACTTTTTATAATTAAGTGAACTTGTTGGATGATGCTACTTGGTTGCATGAGCTGAAACTCCATGGCCTGGTGGCCATAAGGTAGGTATACTTACTAGTCAACTGGATATCTACTCCAGGCTTTATTTTATTGCCCTCTTGTGCCCTTAGTTGCATTTGCTAGGAATTAGCACCAACATGTAGGATTTATATCAGGTCAACATATGACCATAAAAACTTTTGTCACTCTTTTATGCTGCTCCGTTGTGCTCCATAGATGAACCTATTCTTATGGGAGAACGCTTGGATGATGATGATCTTGAATCATTTTGGGGTTTCTAAGATGGATATTTATGTACATCGAATGCCGAATTTGTGACTATTGCGTTATTTATGGATAAAATTACTAGACATATTTGGTAGGAGGTTCTATGGTGTATGATGTTTGCATACCAGATTGTGTTAGCCAATGAGAGTAGAGGGCTAAACTAATAGAATTGTGAAGTGAAATTTTGGAACCTAAGATTTTTAAAATTAGTATGAAAAATACGATTTGGCTAGAAGTCCAAGAGAAATGAGGGAGGAGTTCATATATAGATGGATAATAGATACTTAGAAGTGATATTTTTCAGTATTTAAGATGAATCATTCATCACTATAGAGAGACTGAGATTTGGAAAGGATGTTACTTGTGAATAGAATTAGAAGGATACGGTCGAAATGGAAGAGTACTTCTAGAGTACTTTGTGGTCGCAAGATATCATTGAAGTTGAAGAAAAATCATATAAGCCAAGTGTAAGACCAACTGTGCTTTATGGATTGGAGTATTGGACAATTAAGAAACATGTCCAACAAATTAGCGTAGCTCAAATGAAAATGCGAATATGGATGAGTGACAGTATATTAAGATATGATATAATATTGTGTTGAATAATATAAACATATAGCCCTCATCCCACAGTAACACTCTAGAGTTTTGGTGCAATGACAAGGGTATGATTAACATGATATCAAAGCAACCTGGTTCCATCTTTGTGGCATACGTTTTAAGTGGATTTTTGCGTGAATCAGTTTTCAACCCATGAAATTGATGTTCTCAACCTATGAAATGGATGTTCGACATGCGGGATGTGTTAAATAATATAAATATCTAGTTCTCGTTCATCACCAAAATTCTTCGAGTTTTGGTGTAGTGGTAGGGATTTTATTAAAGTGTATTTGTGGAAAGTTAGTGGTGTCACCAGTTGAGGACAAGATGAAAGAAGATCATCTTATGTGGTTTGGACATGTGTAACATAGATCAATAGATGCACTAGTAAGGTGGAACGAGAAAATAGTAGCTAAGCCGCTAGAATTAGGGGCATGCCTAAATGAACATGGATTGAGGATATGGATTTTGTTTTGTAATAGAGGACATGGACCCTTTAACGAGTCTTAATGGAAGGAAAGTATTCAAAGAGCTGATTCGAAAAGTTTCAGATAAAGGATATTGTTGTTATCAGGCTCAAGAAACGAATTACCATACATACTTTGCGTTTTGGCTTGTAGTCACAAGCTGGTTGAATATTATCAAGAAGGGATAGATGGATTGCCCTCCTTGTAAAAGAGGGGAAGGTTCTAAGGAGTAAGAAGTTCATATCAGAAGTTTGAGAGAAAAATAACTTAAGATGATGGCAGTTAGTGAAACAAAGACGTGCATTCCTTTACTTACTATCCTCTCTTTGTGATCTTATTTCAACATCAAACCTTCGTCTACCTACCCATCTGTTATTTTTATATTGAGAGTACTTGATTGGATTGGGGTTCGGAGGTCCTGGATATTCTTTGTGAAAGTGGAGTTTTTCGAACAAGGGAACCGACTTTTATCATATTTTTTTTTTACAGAAGCACTATCCTTGAATTGAAACCTTCTCTCTTAAATTGAATTGTGTTACCTCTTGGTCTAGAACCATTATATTTATAGTCTAAAGTTGGGGGGTGCTCCTTGGTTGCAATAGCTTAAATTGCATGTGCTCCTTGGTGTATAGAATCGTTGTAGTCTAGGTTTTTATGGTATGATGCTCTCATGCTCATAACTACATCTAGGAATTTGACACCAACACGGAGGGTCAATATTTTGCAAGGTTGTGAAAAGCGCTAGGCGCTTGTCGTGTGGGCACCTTCCGCCTAGCGCCTAGCCCGCCTAGGCTGCCGCCTAGATCTAGGCGGTTCAACCACCAGAACCATCTATATTTTTGTGCCACCAGAGAAGTTATGTACTCTGCTGTGGTAGTAGAAAGAGATCCCCTGTCTTGCTTCTTGCTACAACAAGAAGCATCAACTAAACCACATAAGGGAATATAACCCAAAGTGGATCTTTGATTATCAAATCAGTACTCTAGTTGGCTTTGGTATACCCTTGCAAGAGAGAGCTAGCGTAAAAGCCAAAATCAAGAGTCGAGGATTAGGAAATATCAAGAGCCAAAATCAAGAGTCAAAGTCGCATACTTTTAATATTCTTGTATATATGACTAACAAGTTCAACTGAAGAGGAAATATCTTGCCTTGTAATAGTAAAAAAAGGCTATCAACAAGTACACAAAATGGTTGAGAATTAGGAAGAAGCTTTCGTTTTTCACTTCACGCCAAAGTTTTATTTAAAAAAAAACATTTGATCTTGTAATAGTCAATATCCAGAATTGTAAACATAAAAGCCAAAATGAGCTTAATGTACTCCGATTTTAGACACACTCGAGTTGTTGGATTTACTGACACTGATAGGGCAAGGTCGAATCGATCCACTACTAGTAATTGTATCTTTGTCAAAGGTAATCCTATATCTTGGAAGATCAAGAAGCAACGCGTCAAGCACAGAGTATGAGTATAGGGCGATGACTAATACTACATGTGAGCTAGTGTGGATTAAGTTTTTGCTTGGAAAACTAGAGTTAGGACCCTCTTTTGCTATGCGCTCACACGTGACATAAGGCAACAATCTATTTTGCTAACAATTTTGTCTTTTATGAGAGGGCTGCATATATTCAAATTAATTGCCACATTGTTACCGAGAAGGTAGAGGAGGCTTCATTGATACGTTTTATATAAAATCGTCGTTAGCCGATTTGTTTATTGAGCCATTGGGCAGATCTAGAGTGAGCTTTATACGCAACAAGCTTGGCGTGTACGACACACATGCTCCTGCTTGAAAATGTGCGTGTGGGGGTGGGGGGGGTGGGGTTAAGGAATACGAGCCTAGGGCCCAGGTGCTTTCTAATACTTGTGACATATATAGTTGAGTGGATGAGAACCCAAAGCAACTAATTCATTTCTATTTATTGCTTTTACCAACCCTAGTTATGTTTGCATCTCCTACACTTTTATTCAACAAATATCAGAGTGATTAAACAAAATAAGTAGTTTTAGTTGACAGATATCTGACTGATTACATTTGGTAGTTTAAATATATTTTTATACAATTGAGTCCACATTCTATTCCATGTTCTCCTAAAGAAAAGACTTAGTGAACATAATAAGAACGTGTATACTAGGAATAATAACAATGTGGCTACAAACTTGGTAAAAGCCATTTGAATTAGTCAAGCATTATCACTTAATTCAAATGTTTTTGTTGTATATCCATCGTAAATGAAACCTTTTGAATTTGTTTGTGGGCATTGCTTTTGGGAGAATATATGTCATTTGATCATTGGTGTTTTAACGTACTGTATCTTTACTTTTTTTTAACAACAATATTCCATATGAAGTACTGACGAACTTTAATGTGTTTAGCTCGTCCTTGATGAACTTGATTCTTTGTCAAAGTAACGGTAAACTTATTGTCATCATGTAGGGTTATGTTGCTCATACAGCTTCTCGTATAAAATTCTTCGTAGTTTCAATAAAGTCGTTGCAGCAAAATTCCTAACCCAGTCAGAATTACTCGAATTGCTATTTTTAATTAGAAAATGAACATGATTCATCACCATAAATGGAGGGAAACTGCTCATAGTTTATTTGCAAATTAAGAGGCCACCCCTATTTTAAATTCAGGAAAACTACTCTTAGTCATGCACTTGTTCTACCTAAGTGTTTCCAAAAGCGTACGCTGTAGAATAGAATAATGGGATGATTTGTTTATTGATGAGAGACTACATATATATAGGAGAGGCTAGCCTCCTCTCCTATTACTCTAAGCAATGTGGGACTAAAGCCCAATTACTAATAACTCTAATATAACACTTATTTCTAATATAACTCTTAACACCCTCCCTCAATCTGGAGCATAGATGTCAATCATGTCCAGCTTGTTACATAAAAATTGAACCCGGGGACCCAGGAGAGGCTTTGTGAAGATATCAGCTATCTGGTCGCCGGTCCGCACATGTTGAAACCTTATCACTCCTTTTGTATATTCATCACGAACAAAATGAATATCAATTTCAATATGCTTCGTCCTTTCATGAAATACTGGGTTGGTGGCAATGTGAATAGCAGATTGGTTATCACACCATAGGTCTGCCACTTGAGATCCTGCGTCTTCTCCCAGTTCTTGTAGGAGATGCTTCATATATAATATTTCTGATGTGCCATGAGCAATAGCTCGATATTCTGCTTCTGAGCTTGAGCGTGCTATCACACTTTGTTTCTTGCTTTTCCACGATACAAGATTTCCGCCAACAAATACGGAGTAGCCAGATGTAGACCGTCTATCTGCCACACTTGCTCCCCAGTCAGCATCAGTAAAACACTCAATGCGAGAATGTCCGTTATTCTCCATTCGAATTCCTTTCCCTGGATTCTTTACTAGATAACACAGAATTCTGAGAACTGCCTGCCAGTGTGGAACTCTTGGAGAAGCCATGAATCTACTCGCGACGCTTACTGCAAAAGAAATATCCGGACGCGTCATGACTGCCAAGTAGTTGAGTTTACCAACCACTCGACGATACTGATCTGGATTGGTCATCAGGACCCCTTCGTCTGGAAGTAACTTCGCCCCTGGATCCATAGGTGAGTTTGCTCCCTTTGCTTGCATCATGCCTGCATCATTTAGTATATCCAGTACATATTTTCTTTGAGACATTACAATGTCCCGCTTTCCCCGTGTGACTTCAATACCCAAGAAATAGTTCAAGGATCCCATATCTTTGGTTTGAAATTGTTCTCCAAGAAACTTCTTGAGATTTGCAATACCCTGTCTGTCATCTCCCGTGATTACAATGTCATCAACGTAGACACCAAGCAGTATTCTTTCAGCAGATGTGTGTCGATAGAAGATTGAATGGTCCTTCTTCGACTGACACATTCCAAATTGAGTAACCACCTGTGTAAATCTACCAAACCACGCACGTGGTGATTGTTTCAGGCCATAGAGAGCCTTCCTGAGATGACACACCTTACCCTCCCTTGCAACGAACCCGGGAGGTTGCATCACGTAGACTTCTTCGTCAAGATCCCCGTGGAGGAAAGCATTTTTGATATCTAGCTGAAGTAAAGGCCAGTCATAGCGAACGGCCAACGCCATGAGAACACGAACGGACGTTATTTTGGCCACAGGAGAGAAGGTCTCAAAGTAATCCTCACCATATGTTTGAGAGAATCCTTTGGCCACCAGACGAGCCTTCAATCGATCAAGAGTGCCATCCGGTTTCACCTTAATCGTGAACACCCACTTACAACCGACAGCCTGTTTACCAGTAGGTAAATCGACTAAGTCCCAGGTATGATTCTCCTGGAGAGCCTTTATCTCCTCGTGCATAGCAGCACGCCAACCAGGATGTCGGAGACCCTCCTCAGCGTTCTTGGGGATCTGAATCCCATCAATAGTAGCTACCAGAGACTGAGTATGACAACTAAGACCTTTATAGTTGTCAACATACAAGGGATGATCTCGACACGCACGACGAGGACGTGCTGGAGGCAGAATCCCCGGAGCTGCGGACGGAACTGGTGGAGCTGCGGGCGGAACTGGTGGAGGCAGCTCATTGGAGCCGGAGCTACTGGTGGAACCAGAGGAGGATGATTCTGTGGTGGACGTCGTTAATGGCTGACTTGGTGTATGTGGACCATCATCCTGGGTGACTGGCTCGGTAAGAGAGGGCACCTGTACTGGAGGCTGTTGTGTTTGAGGAGGAAACAACAAAAAATCTTCTTCTGGATAAATTAGGGGTGCCGGACCTATTGATTGGGGAAACGGTGGAAAGTTTGATTCGACAAAGGTAACATCCCGAGTGAAAAAATATCTCTTTAAGACAGGAGAGAAACACCGATACCCTTTCTGATCTTTAGGATACCCAAGAAAAATACATTGTATTGCCTTAGGATCTAATTTAGAAAGGGTTGGTCGGGTATCCCGAACATAGCATAAGCAACCAAAGATACGGGGAGGCAGAGGAAACGGTTCTTTTCCAGGAAAGAGCCGAGAAAAGGGAGTGCTACCATTGAGCACTGACGACGGCATGCGATTAATAAGAAAACAAGCCGTAAGAACCGCATCCGACCAAAATCTCTTGGGAGTACGTGCTTGAAACATAAGTGCACGTGTTGTTTCCAATAAATGGCGATTCTTGCGTTCGGCAACACCATTTTGTTGGGGTGTATACGCACAAGAGGTTTGGTGGATAATGCCATTGCTGGCCAGATGTTTAGCAAGATCACGAGATAAATACTCACGGCCATTGTCACTTCGAAGGATTTTGATTGGGAGACCAAATTGTGTTGTTATCTCGGCATGAAAGTTGCACCAGATGTTAAATAATTCAGCGCGACTTTTCATCAAATAAAGAAACGTGACACGTGAGTAGTCATCGACAAACGTGACAAAGTACTTAAAACCCATGACAGATTCAGTCGGACAAGGTCCCCAGATATCAGAATGCACCAACTCAAAAGGAGCGGATGCAAGATTATTAGAGCTTACCGGATAAGGAACCCGATGATGCTTAGCCAAACGACATGACTCACAATGAAAAGAAGAGGGAATAACTAAGGACGGGTACAATTTCTGGAGAACTTGGGACGACGGATGACCTAACCGACAATGTAACTCGACCGGATCCAGTTTCATGCCTGCACAAACAACCGGAGAAGTAGCGTCAAACAGGTACAAGCCTCCAGCCACATGCCCCTTACCAATAGTCTTCCCAGTTGTCAGGTCCTGAAAAACACAACCATCAGGAAAGAATGTTACTGAGCAATGAAGTTCACGAGTCAGTTGACTAATAGAAAGTAAACTGAATGGGTTCCCAGGAGTAAGTAGAACAGAGTTGAGTGATAATCCGGGAGAAAGAGTGGCACTTCCACGGCCGCGGACTGTCAGGGAACCGCCATTTGCAACAGTAATGCCAGAAGCACGACGGACAGGTACATAATTATGTATCATACCTGCGTCACCAGTCATGTGAGCGGATGCACCCGAGTCAATTACCCACTGCTTGGGATTGACAATGCATGCTGCAGAGTATCCGGCTGTGGAACCAAACGTTGATGCTTCACCACGACGTTGAGCCTGGAACTCAAGAAATTCCGCGTACGAATCGTCGCTCAATGGAACCGAGCGAATGCTATTATCAGAAGCATCCGAAGTAATATTGGCAACAGGAGCTTTAGGACACTGCCACTGAAAATGTCCTTGTTGGCCACAGTGAAAGCAGGTCCGTAGTCGTCCCCCATCACGACCACCATTGCCTCGTCCGCCATCACGTCCATAAGTCCGACCACCTCGTCGTCCACCACGTCCACCACGAACGCCAGGATGAGCAGCGCTACTAAGAGCAGATCGATCGGCAGGAGCATCCCCCGGAGTGGTCTCAACCACCTTTGCGGCCCTTAGAACACGGAAGTGGGCCTCCATCAAGGATGGAACATCAGATCCAGCAATGATCTGGGAACGAGCCGAGTCCGCATCAGGACGAAGAGATGCAAGATATGCCATAACATGAAGCTGCTCGCGTTGAGACCGAGCTTCATTGATATCTGACGTCAGAGGAAGAATACGATCAATTTCATCCACCATCGCCTTGAAGGATCGGAAGTGGTCCTTATGAGACTTGTCTCCCTGATTAGCTCGGTAAACGCCAACAACCGAATCATATATGCGGGACAAGTCGCGCTTTCCATCAAACGCCGTTGCTAGGACCTCCCATAGCTCCTTGACTGTGTTCGTGTTTTGAACCATGTCCTCGACGGACGGTTCCATGGAGTTCATCAACTGTGTAAACAGTCGACTATCATCCGTCTCCCACTGTTCAAAAGTGGGATCAGTCGTTGCCGGAGGGTTGTCAGTTAAATGTTTAGACAGCCGCATCCCACGGAGTGTTTTCTCAACCTTCTTACGCCATGTTGAGTAACCATCGGGACCGTCCAATCGACGGTCGACAAGTCGAATCGAAGAGACCGTCGTGCCAGTACTTATCATATTGCTGACACCGGTACCATCATCGGTCTTCGGATCTGTCATCGTCGCGAGTTCTTCCAACCCCAAATATTACACCAACTTTACGAATGCGCTATAAACGTGGCCACCGCCGGTGCGCGCATGTAAAGTAAACACGTCAGGACACAGGAGAAAACACGATCATTCTCTGTGTAGATCCTGATGTGATGATCGGGGTAGGATAAACAAAATATAGCATTTGTTAATTCCCGACGGCGTAATCTAGGAACAGAAGGTGCCCAAATAAAGCATTTGGCGACAATCTGTCTTCGAAATACGCCGTTCCCTTCCTTTTTTTTTTTTTTTTCAAAAGGAAAGACGGCTAGGGTTAGGGTTTGGATGTGAAATAAGTAACATAATGGCGGCTAGGATTAGGGTTTGGATGGGATAGGTTTAGAGTGGAGCGGGGGGGGGGGGGGGGGCGCCGACGGGGGGGGGGGGCAGCAGGTGCCGGATCTCGGGGGGGGGGGGTGTGCTGGAAAAAGGGGGGGGCGCTGGGACAGAGGGGGGGGGTGCTGGGACAGAGGGGGGGGGCAGTGGCGGGGGCAGGGGGCGCTGGTGGGGGGGTGCAGCAGCAGCAGCAGCGGACATGGGGGGGTGCAGGATCGGGGGGGGGGGGCGCTGGTGGGGGGGACAGCAGCAGCAGGGGGCGCGAGGGGGGGGGGCGCTGGACAGGGTGGAGGCAGCAGCAGCGAGTGGAGGAGGGGGGGGGGGGAGGCAGCAGCAGCGGGTGGGGGGGGGGGGGGGTACTGTAGTACGCGGGGGGGGTGGTTGAATTTTTTTTTTTTTTTTTGTGGAGAGAGGGGTGGATGGATTATGGCTCTGATACCATGTAGAATAGAATAATGGGATGATTTGTTTATTGATGAGAGACTACATATATATAGGAGAGGCTAGCCTCCTCTCCTATTACTCTAAGCAATGTGGGACTAAAGCCCAATTACTAATAACTCTAATATAACACTTATTTCTAATATAACTCTTAACATACGCCATGGTTTTCTACTCCATGTTAAGTGGTGTACCATGTCTCATTTTCGTTCCTCGTTCCTTAATATTCCGCATTCTAGGTGACCTTGAAGGATTATATATTAGGTTGCTTTAAGCATTATGTTTTATGTATGTTACTTTTGTTGTGGTCATGATTTTTTGCGAGTTAATTCTTTAGATTAAATAAATTAGGGGAATGTACTTTTTAGCATAAACTATTATGGAAATGTCAAAGAAAGAGATTTGTTGAGAGAGATAACCAATGCTAGACTAACTTTGCATTAAGGAGCGACACATAACTACCTTCTATAGTAATCTGATGAAGAGTTTGTTGCTGTTTTCTTCATTAATTTTTTCATCATAATTACTTCTGAGCACACAAAAGGAAAACAAAGAAAAATTCAATAATAGTTACTGCCATCTTTGTTGATATTTTCACTTATTAAGGATATATAATATCCAAAATTGACTTGTTAAAAGAATCAGTTGAAGGGTTTACTACTTGTATCCACATTGATATTCCTGGGTAGCTACTTTTAAAGATGCGTTATGCAAATTCAAATGATCAAAGAAAGAGTTTGTTGTGTCTTATGTTTATGATATTTTATTACAGTGAAAAACAACCTAAAAAGTAAAACCATTTCTTCTTCCTTTTTCCCAATAAATGAAGCCTGTTAAAGAGCAAGATACGCCAGATAAAGAGGAGCTACATGATTCAGATAACATGCGTTATATTCTCCTCTACTTGGCATCTAGACGTAAGATGTAAATTACTTAACAGAAGGATACAATATCCTAAAGCCTCACCAGATAAAAGAACAAAACTGAAACATTAACTCTACTTCTTTAGTTCTCTCCAAAATTTAACACTTATTATCTTCAATTCCTATCTCCAAGTTCGTATTCCCTTGAATTGTCATTTCCTTCTTTCCACCGTCATCCTATCATAAAGACATGACTTATTCTTACATGTGACATTTATTCATCATCCTTGGTTCTTGGCCAGTTCTATTCTTTTTTCTCCGATCAATCCGTCAAAGTTGAGACGAAGCTTCTGCGCTCTTTCAATTTGCTTTTTACTAAATAGTTGAAGGGCCTCTAGGTATGCTTTTTGACATTCTTTAATGATTCTGGATGCTGCTATAATATCATAACCAAAAGATCATATAAGGTCCTCCCTTCAAAACCTAATTTTCTCATTCAAATAGACCTAGGAGACTGTCCACACATAAACTTGAGAAGTATGATAACGACAACAAAATAAACATACATCATGCTTATTGCAATCCAATTATATGTAATCACCAGTAGATATATATCCACTTACATGATAAATATGCTTTACTTGTGCTCACACTTCGATGTAGAGTGAAGACGCCTGCTCTACGCACTTTGATTCAACTCATTTCATTTAGCTGTAGCCCATAAACTCCTTCAGTCAACTGGTAATGGGCATCCTACTGAGGCTCCCACTATTTCATGGGAGAGTAAAGATGTATGTGATGTTACCCCCATTTTGTGGTGATATGTCCCTCTAAGAACGTGATGCACCGCAATATAATACCCTGCTACTAGAAAAATAGTGAAGAGAATTAAAACATCTTATGTACGTTGATGATTATTGCAGTATGACCCCTGATTTACCTAGTGTTTCCTGCATATACGAACTCTATTTGATCCATATTGCTATAATGGGGCACTTAAATCGAAGACCATTTCTCTAAGCACTCTGTAAACCTAATTTGCTAGTCAACGCAGAACCTCATTGTCCTCCCATGTGGAATAATATTTGGGGGGAAGTCTGCAATTGTGACTATTATGCCTTCCGTTGGTCACTTACAAAATGTCTTTGGACTCTTGCTCAATAATAGAATAAAGTGCCTCCACTTTCTCCCAGACCCCTTTATTGTCCGATTATGATAACCCATCCGCCCTCGCCTACCCACCTCAACACCTCGATGGATTTTTTCTATAGGCTTGACCTACCTGCACGTAAAAGGATTTCCATTCGAATAGCTTCAGATTGTGTAAATAATAATGGAAGAATATAAACGTCTTTTATTCTTAAGGGATAGGATTTCCATGTTTTGTGGGTAAATTATTTACCAGGGTATTCGTAATTTCTGGAAATATTTTTTTATAGCCTAAACAAACATGGTAATAAATTTCCACCCTAATTTTTTTCCGGAATAAAAAAATTTTGTTGCGTACCAAACGCACCCTAAAGAAGTTTTTGGTAAAAAATAATGTTAAAACTGCTTTTATGTTGGTTATTAGCCAAATAAGGAGACCTGATCCTACTAAGCATAAGTACTTGGTCCTCTACTTGGAAACAAAATTTTAACCATGTCCACCCTAACCTGACTCGGGGTTAGGTCTACAGCTAGGCGGAGGGGAGGGGGGGGGGGGGGGGGGGGGGGGGGGGTCCACTTGGCTAAATCTGAAACTTGGCCAGTGATATAGCAATCCCAATATCTGGGTTAAACTATATTCCCCTCTCAAAGATGCTAGTTCATCATAATATTCTGTGTAAACGGTCCCGTCTTGCCCCAGAGAAACACGAATCGAGCTCTGATACCATGTCACACCCCGACCTACGGGTCTGCTAGATATGACCTGTGCATTGGCCTCATATGCATCATCACCTGACAATTGCCAAAATGGTTAACCCATATATATACATGAGATCCGAACACCCAAAGAGACTGGTATCTTCCTCAAGCTGCTTGACATCATCTTCCTTTGCATGATCTTCGTGTTCCTATTTTTGCCTTTCGTTTTGCATCATGGGGGCACGATTTGGAGAGCTGTACATGTAGCTAGCGGGCAGTAGTTGAGTTCACATAACCAGTGGGAGGGAGAATTCATGGGCACTATAGGTGAGTTGTAGATGGCTCTGCAGGCATTGTTAGGCAGAGAACCCAACTTTTGTGGGTGTCCTGTTTGTGCTTTCGTCGTGTCAGTTAGCCCATCACTATGTCTAACCACTTTTGTTGCATAATTTCAAGGGTGTCATGTTCGTGGACAGTGGCGACCCATGGAACCCCCATCCCGCTACAGAGTAAGGCGATGGAAATGCTAGAAGGCGTCCATAGAGTTCTGAAAGCAGGGGGGATGTTCATCTCCATATCTTTCGGACATGTAATATCTATGCTTTACGTAAATTCTCCTATGTTTAATTTCACCTACTTTGTGATTCTCATCTTCCCTGCAGCCGCACTTCCTACACCCATTGTTCAAAGCGCCATGTTTTACCTGGTCTTTTGAATACGACACATTTGGGGAATGGCTTCCACTATTTTTTCTACACCTTGAAGAAGGTAAGGATAAAAATCATTCTTCTTCTTTCGGTACTAATTTACGTTTTCTGTAAGCATTGACTTTGTAAACATAAAAGCCAAAAAGAGCTTAATGTACTCCGATTTTAGACACACTCGAGTTGTTGGATTTACTGACGCTGATAGGGCAAGGTCGAATTCGATCCACTACTAGTAATTGTATCTTTGTCAAAGGTAATCCTATATCTTGGAAGATCAAGAAGCAAACCGTCAAGCGCAAAGCATGAGTATAGGGCGATGGCTAATACTACATGTGAGCCAGTGTGGATTAAATTCTTGCTTGGAAAACTAGACCTTGGACCCTCTTTTGCTATGTGCTCACACGTGACATAAGGCAACAACATTTTGCTAACAATTTTGTCTTTTATGAGAGGGCTGCACATATTCAAATTAATTGCCACATTGTTACCGAGAAGGTAGAGGAGGTCTTCATTGATACGCTTTATATAAAACCGTCATTAACCGATTTGTTTACTGAGCCATTGGGCAGATCTAGAGTGAGCTTTATATGCAACAAGCTTGACGTGTATGACACATGCTCCTGCTTGAGAAAAAGGAAAAAGAGGAGGGGGGGGGGGGGGGGGGGGGGGGGGGGGGGGTTGTACAAGTCTAGGGCCCAGGTGCTTTCTAATTTTTGTGACATATATAGTTGAGTGGATGAGAACCCAAAGCAACTAATTCATTTCTATTTATCCCTTATACCAACCCTAGTATGTTTACATCACCAACACTTTTGTTTGACTAATATGAGAGAGATTAAACAAAATAAGTAGTTTTAGTTGACAAATAGCTGACTGATTACATTTGGTAGTTTAAATATATTTTTATACAATTGAGTCCACATTCTATTCCATGTTCTCCTGAAGAATAAGACTTGGTGAACATAATAAGAACGTGTATACTAGGTATAATAACAATATGGCTACAAACTTGGTAAAAACATTTGAATTAGTCAAGCATTATCACTTAATTCAAATGTTTTTGTTGTATATCCATCATAAATGGAACCTTTTGAATTTTCTCTGGGCATTGCTTTTGTGAGAATATATGTCATTAGATCATTGGTGTTGCAATGTACTGTATCTTTACTTTTTCTTTAACAACAATATTCCAGATGAAGTACTGACGAACTTTAATGTGTTTAGCTCGTCCTTGATGAACTTGATTCTTTGTCAAAGTAATGGTAAACTTATTGTCATCATGTAGGGTTATGTTGCTCATACATCTTCTCGTATAAACTTCTTCGTAGTTTACAATAAAGTCGTTGCAGCAAAATTCCTAACCAAGTCAAAATTACTCGAATTGCTATTTTTTTATTAGAAAATGAACATGATTCATCACCATAAATGGAGGGAAATTGCTCATAGCATATTTGCAAATTAATAGGCCACCCCTATTTTAAATTCAGGAAAACTACTCTTAGTCATGCACTTGTTTGTTCTACCTAAGTGTTTCCAAAAAGCCTACGCCATGGTTTCCTACTCCATGTTAAGTGGTGTACCATGTCTCATTTTCGTTCCTCGTTCCTTAATATTCTGCATTCTAGGTGACCTTGAAGGATTATATATTAGGTTGCTTTAAGCATTACGTTTTATGTATGTTACTTTTGTTGTGGTCATGATTTTTTGCGAGTTAATTCTTTAGATCAAATAAATTAGGAGAATGTACTTTTTAGCAAATACTATTATGGAAATGCCAAAGAAAGGGATTTGTTGAGAGAGAACCAATGCTAGACCAACTTTGCATTAATGAGCGGCACATAACTACCTTCTATAGTAATCTGACGAAGAGTTTGTTGCTGTTTTCTTCATTAATTGTTTTCATCATAATTACTTATGAGCACACAAAAGGAAAACAAAGAAAAATTCAATAATAGTTACTGCCATCTTTGTTGATATTTTCACTTATTAAGGATATAATCCAAAATTGACTTGTTAAAAGAATCAGTTGAAGGGTTTACTACTTGTATCCACATTGATATTCCTGGGTAGCTACTTTTAAAGTTGCGTTATGCAAATTCAAAAATGATCAAAGAAAGAGTTTGTTGTCTTATTTTTATGATATTTTATTACCGTGATTCAAGTATAAAACAACCTAAAAAGTAAAACCATTTCTTCTTCCTTTTTCCCAATAAATGAAGCCTGTTAAAAAGCAAGATACGCCAGATAAAGAGGAGCTACATGATTCAGATAACATGCATTATATTCTCCTCTACTTGGCATCTATTCTAGACATAAGATGTAAATTACTTAACAGAAGGATACAATATCCTAAAGCCTCACCAGATAAAAGAACAAAACTGAAACATTAACTCTACTTCTTTAGTTCTCTCCAAATTTTAACACTTGTTATCTTCAATTCCTATCTCCAAGTTCGTATTCCCTCGAATTGTCATTTCCTTCTTTCCACCTTCATCCTATCATAAAGACATGACTTATTCTTACATGTGACATTTATTCATCATCCTTGGTTCTTGGCCAGTTCTATTCTTTTTTCTCCGATCAATCCGTCAAACTTGAGACGAAGCTTCTGCGCTCTTTCAATTTGCCTTTTAGTAAATAGTTGAAGGGCCTCTACTTATGCTTTTTGACATTCTTTAATGATTCTGGATGCTGCTATAACATCATAACCAAAAGATCATATAAGGTCCTCCCTTCAAAACCTAATTTTCTCATTCAAATAGACCCAGGAGACTGTTCACACATAGACTTGAGAAGTATGATAACGACAACAAAGTAAACATACATCATGCTTATTGCAATCCAATTATATGTAATCACCAGTAGATATATATCCACGTACATGATAAATATGCTTTACTTGTGCTCATACTTCGATGTAGAGTGAAGACGCCTGCTCTACGCACTTTGATTCAACTCATTTCATTTAGCTGTAGCCTATAAACTCCATCAGTCAACTGGTAATGGGCATCCTACTGAGGCTCCCACTATTTCATGGGAGAGTAAAGATGTATGCGATGTTACCCCCGTTTTGTGGTGATATGTCCCTCTAAGAATCTGATGCACCGCAATATAATACCTGCTACTAGAAAATAGTGAAGAGAATTAAAACATCTAATGTACTTTGGTGATTATTGCTGTATGACCCCTGATTTACCTAGTGTTTCATGCATATACTAACTCTATTTGATCCATATTGCTATAATGGGGTACTTAAATTGAAGACCATTTCTCTAAGCACTCTGTAAACCTATTTTGCTAGTCAACGCAGAACATCATTGTCCTCCCATGTGGAATAATATTTGGGGGGAAGGCTGCAAATGTGTGACTATTATGCCTTCCGTTGGTCACTTACAAAATGTCTTTGGACTCTTGATCAATAAGAGAATAATGTGCCTCCACTTTCTTTCAGACCCCTTTATTGCACGATTATGATAACCCATCCGCCCTCGCCTTTTTCCTCTTCTTCTATATACCCCACCTCAACACCTCGATGGATTTTTTCTATAGGCTTGACCTACCTGCACGTAAAATGATTTCCATTTGAATAGCTTCAGATTGTGTAAATAATATTGGAAGAATATAAAAGTCTATTATTCTTAAGGGATAGGATTTCCATGTTTTGTGGGTAAATTATTTACCCGGGTATTTGTAATTCCCGAAAATATTTTTTTGTAGCCTAAACAAACATGGTAATAAATTTCCACCCTAAATTTTTTCCGGAATAAAAAAAATTACCGCGTACCAAATGCACCCTAAAGCAGTTTTGATAAAAAAATGTTAGAACTGCTTTTATGTTGGTTATTTAGCCAAATAAGGAGACCTGATCCTACTAAGCATAAGTACTTGGTCCTCCACTGGGAACAAAACTTTAACCAAGTCCACCCTAACCTGACTCGGGGTTAGGTCTACAGCTAGGCGGAAGGGGGTCCACTTGGCTAAATCTGAAACTTGGCCAGTGATACAGCAATCCCAATCTCGGGTTTAAACTGTATTCCCCACTCAAAGATGCTAGTTCATCATAATATTCTGTGTAAACGGCCCCGTCTTACCCCAGAGAAACACGAATCGAGCTCTGATACCATGTCACACCCCGACCTACGGGTCTGCCAAGATATGACCTGTGCATTGGCTTCATATGCATCATCACCTGACCAAATTGCCAAAATGGTTAACCCAGATATATACATGAGATCCGAACACCCAAAGTGACTGGTATCTTCCTCAAGCTGCTTGACATCATCTTCCTTTGCATGATCTTCGTGTTCCTATTTTTGCCTTCCGTTTTGCATGATGGGGGCACGATTTGGAGAGCTGTACATGTAGCAAGCGCCGGCAGTAGTTGAGTTCACATAATTAGTGGAGGGAGAATTCGTAGGCACTACAGGTGAGTTGTAGATGGCTCTGCAGGCATTGTTAGGCAGAGAACCCAACTTTTGTGGGTGTCCTGTTTGTGCTTTCGTCGTGTCGGTTAGCCCATCACTGTCTAACCACTTTTGTTGCAAAATTTCAAGGATGACCTGTTCGTGGACAGTGGCGACCCATGGAACCCCCGCCCCGCTACAGTAAGGCGATGGAAATGCTAGAAGGCGCCCGTAGAGTTCTGAAAGCAGGGGAGATGTTCGTCTCGATATCTTTCGGACAGGTAATACCTATGCTTTACGTAAATTCTCCTATGTTTAATTTCACCTGCTTTGTGATTCTCATCTTCCCCGCAGCCACACTTCCTACACCCATTGTTCGAAGTGCCATGTTTTACCTGGTCTTTTGAATATGACACATTTGGGGAACGGCTTCCACTATTTCTTCTACACCTTGAAGAAGGTAAGGATAAAAATCTTTCTTCTTCTTTCGCTACTAATTTACGTTTTCTGTAAGCATTGGCTTTGTTGCTCATACATATTTTCATTATTTTGATTTCAGGGAAGCAGTACATTAGAGAGTAGAGAGTGTATTAGTAAGAAATGCAGCATGCCATCAGTTAATATGTTACATGAAGAGCTGTAGAGTGAGGATTACTTATTCCAAACATGCATTGATGAACTGTAAATTTTGGCTAGGGACAACGATCAAGGGATCACAATCAGAGAGGTCTGATGTCTACCTAATCGAGGTTTGATGAGTGTTTGATTTGGCTGCTAGCTGGAATAGTTGGTTTTATGACAGCACCTTAATTTAACTTCACAGATTCAACTAATGTACCGAGTCATTGTAGTATCGATTACTTCACGAAAATTTAAACATTCTACAGACGGGTGACAAAAAATTCAACAGATGACAACAAAATTATTGAGCAGTGCAAGATGTTGACATGTACAATTTATGATATTAAGGGATGGTGACATTGCAACTTCTTGTTTTGTGCAGGTTCTGGAGTAAGGGCCAAACCCTGGGCTACAATTAACTGGAAGAGTTTGATGCAGCATGGTACTAAAATTTTACGTTCTCAGATGTGTATATATATTCTTTTCACTCATTTTGCTGTTCATTCTCTGGCATCCTCAACCTTTACTTTCTCATCGAAGCTTCATGTCTTGTTGCATAAACACGAAGAAGTAGAGCGAGAGAACGGAACTAAAAGCTACGAGTATCGCTACCCCTGTAGAACGTAACCGTTGCAGATTTGATGTCGCGGGAGCTTTCAGCTGCAGCGACATCGAGATCACCACCAGGACGCTTCCGATCTTCTCCCTCACGACCCTCCCGCGCATGTCCACGGACCAGAATCCAGCGAGCCCGTTTTTTCGGGTTTCGGCTAGGACCTTAAGGAGCATTACTGCCCCTCCCAGGAGAACCAATGCAGCAATTTGGCTGGTGTGTCTGGATGCAAGGCTCACGCTGATGAGGAGATTGACAAGGGAAGCCAAGGCATAGAGTGGAAACCAAATATACCAATCTGGAAACAATAATTAGAAGGAAAAAAAAAAGGTTTAGCACATTTAAATGTGATGCTATAACAAAAATGTTGTCGTACTTTCCATTTTTATTTTATTTTTCTTTTCTGTTCGAGAGACAAGCACTCAATTCTATGTATGTGGCGTGAGCTTAGCAATCATCCGAATTTTAGCGTATAATACTTGTGTGCTTTTGAAAGATTCGAATTAGTATGCGAATTTTAAGCATGTGAAAAATTTGCCGTCCCGAATTTTTTTCGGTTGCCGAATTGCTAACAAGGGGCGTGAGTTGGACCCCTAGAAAAGATGGATACGAAGGATAAATTTGCAAAGGATTTTTTGTTGTATACCTGGGTCGTTTAGCTGAACCGAAGCAGAGTAAGCAAAGAGAATGCTCATGAAGAGGGAAGATGATGACAGGATGAGCGGTTGACTTGGGGTGATTGCCATTAGTGATTTAATTATTTTGGGGGTCATCAAGCTTTGTATGCTTGTTGGGTGCAAGTTGATAAAGTTATTTTTATTCCAAATGATCAGATACTACTAAAATATTCATGACAATGTAATAATTGTTTCTAAAGGAGAACTATGTACAAAGTAGTTGTGCATTGGTTTAAGCCCCTCAAATTTCCGAATAGTGTCGGCCTGCCCAATTTTCTATTAAAAATATGCATTACCCGAAACGCCCTTGTCCGTTACAATTTTTGTCCGGATCAACTATACTTTTGGTTATCCAATGTTTGAAAATTTTAAGTTTTAGTCCTTCAATGTATATTTTTTTTAACATGCTGAATGACATTGTGGTGACCAAAGTATAGTTTACCTTTTTCATTCCTAGCATTAATTTTCTTGAATATTTTTGACCTCTAAAATAACTTAATTCAACAAACTTAACTTTGGAACTCTCTCAAATTTGACATAATTTATACACCTCGTCCAAGAAGGATTGCTTGTTACTATATCACGATTACATGTGGAATTCATCGGACCGTATTTCAAAACTCTAAGGTGTTAGTTCAAGTTTGGCAACTTAGAAATATGTTTGGGGTTTGTGAATTAGGAGGGGGGGGGGGGGGGGGGGGGGGGGGGGGAGGGGTTACAGTTGCAGTATTTGGATGATGTGGATTGGCCGATTTTGTTACAGTTTTTGTGGTTCACAGCAGTACCCAGTGTGGACAATGCGGCCAGGAACAATATTGTGGAGAGTTTGAAGACTATAGAGTAAATGACCTAATTGAATGAGCTCAGTGAGCTTTAGGTGAATCATTCACCGTGAATGGACTTGAAGAAATATGGCCTATAATTTTTTTGGTTAAATTATAACTTGATACCCTAAACTATTCAAGTTTTTCAACTTAGTACCCTTAACTTGAAAGGTATTTACTTAATACCCTCAACTATTGTAAACTTTTAATTTGATATATACCCTCCGTTAGTTAAACATAACTTTTTCATTTTTTTTTTTTAAAATATTCCTAAAATACCCCCATCTCCACCTCCATCCCCTTCTAGCCACCCCTCCCCCCTCCCCTCCGGCAGCTGCCGCACCCCTCCCCACCCACCCCCCCCCCCCCCCCCCCCCCCGCCCCCCCCCGACCGTGGCCCCCAACCCCACTTACGATCCCCGAACCCGAGCAGCCTCGCGCCACCCGTGGCCCCTCGTGACCCCTCCGGCAGCTGTCGCACCCCTACCAATCCCTCCTGCCGACTGTGCCCCCCAACCCGACCTGCGATCCCCCGAACCCAAGCAGTCCCGGCGTCACCCGTGCCCCGGCGCGACCCCCGCCCCCACACCGGCCCGAGCAACCCCGTGGCCTCCTGCGACCCCCGCCCCTGCCTCGCCCGAGAAATCCCGTGCTCCCGCTCCCCCGCATCGACCCGAGCCCGTGCCCCCGTGTGGCCTGAGCCCCTGCGACCCCCACCCCTTCGCCGCCCGAGCAGCCTCGCGCCCCGCGCGCCCCTTCTCGTACCGCCCGCGCCGACCTACGACTCCTGACCCGCGTCCCCCTCCTGTGCGCCCACCCGCGCGGCCTCCTTCGGCTGCTGCTGCTAATGATCGCTGCGGCGAACCCCCCCCCCCCCACCACGAAGAAAGAAGGGGAAGAGAGAATGTGATGGACAATGTGTCATTTTCTATTTCCGTTTAACACCATTAGGAGGAGGGTACTAACTTGATGCCTATCAAAGTTGAGGGTATCAAGTTAAAAAATTCAAATAGTTGAGGGTATCAAGTTGTAATTTAGCCCTATTTTTACTTTTTACTATTTTTTTTAGGGGTGTGTGTGTGTTGGGGGGGGGGGGGGGGGGGGGGGGGGGGGGAGGGAGTTGGTGGTTCAGTTTTGAAAGTAAAATCCAAAAACCCCTTTAAAAATATTTTTAATTTCTTGAAAATGTTGGTTGGGTGCAATAATTTTTTTTGGACAATAATATCCACAACGACTCGAGCTGAATTAAGTAATAGGTTACATATTTCAACCTAACCAACATGGTAGGAGAATGTTGAATTACTTTTTCCTAAAAATAATAAGAGAAATTTTGAGTGGCACCCCTTTGTTTACCCATATTAAGGTGCACCCTTCTGCTTTACCTTAATGTAAGTTACCCTCCACTTTTGACGGATTCCATCCAAAAACCAACGGTCAACACGTTTGCCCGATATTTTTGGACGAAAATACCCTCCCCAAATCCAAACCCAAACCCAAATCCTAATCCTAATCCCTATTCCCTAATCCTCCTCCTCCTCCTTCGCGCTGCCCCCTCCCTCGCCCCGCCGCTGCCGCTGTCGCGCCACGTCCTGCGCTGCCGCTGTCGCGCCACCGTCCTGCCGCTGCCGCGCTCATCACCACCACTACCACCACCTTCACCTTCATCATCACCATCACCATCACCACCACCACCACTCCTTCACCTTCACCATCACCATCACCACCACTCCTCCCTGCCGCCCCCGATCCGTCGCCCCCGCGCCCCCTCCGATCCGTCGCCCTCGCGCCCCGCCCAGCTCCGCCCCCTCCCCCTCCCCGCTCCCCAGCCGCCCCAGTTGCGCCCCCCTCCCCGCTCCACTCCCGAGCTGCTGCTGCTGCTGCCGCCGGTGCTGCCCTGGGCGGCCGGAGTAGCCGCGCGCCCTCACGTCCCTCCCTCCTCCAGTACCGCGACAACCACGACCAGTAGCAACAGGAGGCGCAGCGAGTAGGGGGACGGGGGTGACTGCCAGCAGCAGTGGGTGCGCTGGGGGGACGGGGGTGACTTGGGGACAGCGACCGCGGCGAGGAGTGGGGGGGGGGGGGGGGGGGGGGGCATAGAGGGGATGGCGGCATGCCAAAGGAGGGTGCGGAGCAGACGAAAGGAAAGAAGACAATGGATGTTTCAGTCCAAAAATATTGGTCAAATGGGTTGACCGTCCCTCACAGGCGATTTCCGTCAAAAGTAGGAGGTAACTTACATTAGTGTAATTGGGTGAAATGCACCTTAAATATGGATAAATAAACTGAGGTCCCACTCAAAATTTCCAATAATAATGAAAAAGAATTTTTAGAAATACCAAACTTCATCAAAACGTAAAATTAATTATTTACTGAATAGTACTGTATAAGTCTTTCCAATTTATATGGTCCCCCCTCGGTTTATCACATATCCATCAACCACTATGTCTAGCATTATGGCTCAATCATGTTGGCAAGGATTCCACCATGCAAATTGACAAGAGGTGGGACAGACTCTCTTTCTGTCATCAGAAGAACTCTCTCTTTTTTCCTTCAATTTTTCCTGAGTCAAAGAACAACAATCAGTTGAATAAAAAAAATAAAAGAAGGAAAAAACCAAAACAGCGCACTCCATAATTTGATAATTATCACACTAATTAATCCTCCCCCAAGTGCCAATATATGTATGCATCTGTATAAGTAGATTTACAGAAAGAAAGAAAGAAGGAAAAAGACACAAAAGCTAATTAAGGAAGAAAAAGAAAAGAAAAGAATAATGTATTATACAATTTTTCTATATGCTTCCATTGTATATTTCTCCAATGGTGGAGTGATAAATTGTTAAATATCAACTGTAGTATATATATGTATTATATATATATATAGTCTGGGTCTGCCTCTCTTCTTTGTTTACGTACGTACCATATTTTCGTTCTTAACCTAATTTTAACAACCTCCAAAGTGATCCCTAACAGTACTGAACATGTTCTGGTCCGGTCCTCCTCCGGTCCCCGCGTGCCGCAGGCCGAGGGTCAGGGACACGTCCCCGCGGTCCCCGCCGCTTCCTGGCCGCAGGGCCCAGCCCGGCCGGGTGGCGGAGCTCTGCGGGTTCGACGACAGGAGGAGCAGGAAGGATGCTGCTGGCCGCAGCGCTGCCGCCGGGGATGTCGATCGTCGGGGAATCTGTGGTGGTGGTGCATGTAGGTGAACTCGCTGTTGTCTGCCGTTGCCGCCGCCTCGGTTTCCGGCCTCTGCGCTTGTTGCTGGCCGTGGTGGTGGTGCTGCTGTTGTGAAGTTTGGTTGTTTGCATGGTCATGATCCGCAGCTGTCTGTACTGTGTCGTCGACGTGGTCCGTCGAGCCGTCTTTGGATTCCTGCTGGTACATTTCCTCGACCATTGGCTTCCACAGACGGACCCTCGCGTTATGAACCAGTTTGATACCTGTACAAATTAAGTAGCCGTTGGTCATCAGTGCTTGCATGAATGTATGGTATACATTACAAATTATGTTCAGTGGTTCTATATACAATTATGCTTATATAGCATTGTAAGTTTGTTGAACTTTACTGGGGGTGGAGAAATTATTCAGTGAGTCGGACTCATCATGCATCTTTCATGACATCTACGTACTTGATTACATGGAGATGAATATGATGCATGTATTCATTTTTATGCTATCAAGTGGATGGCTGGACGGTGCACGACAAGTCCGTCTCACTGAATAATTTTTCAAAAGTTTTGGCGAGCATTCACTGACAAAAGACTGCAGGGAGTGGTGCTATATATGCATAACGAACTCAACCCCAGTTTCGAAATTTGTATTAAGAATCCTACTGTACCATGTTGCAAACAAGATAGAAGAACGGAATCAAAAATCACGTTGCATGGATATAGAACATATAGAGTCAGGGCCGGCTCTGGGGTAAGACTGGCAAGATATCGGACTTGGACAATCCCTTTTGGTTAGGACAAACCCCTAAGTCAAACATGATCCGCAAGAGAGCGGGGTCACAAGTAACCACCCCCCCGGACTAGCCCACAACATAGATCAAGGGACAACCAAAATAAGCTCTGGCTTAGACAACCCAACTCACCGGTCCAGTCTGTATATAGTCCTTTCGACAAATTAGCCCAATCATCAATTTATATATATTATCAATTTGCAACTTGATATCCTACTTGCTCCCTCATGAATAGTTGAGATCTTGCTACTTACTAGCTTCTATAAGTACTTTCAGAAAATTAATGGTGACGTGATTTGCTCGTGACAAAACTTGAATTTCAATGTCGGCTATGGCAGGCCACTGTTGCGAGAGAAACAAGGCCAGTCTAAGAATAAGTCTAACAAGACTTCGGGTTTGGACAACCTCTCTGTACGACAACTTCCAAACAATTTATTTTTCTTAGTGCCAACCAGCCAAAATTTAACTTAAGGAAAACACTATCTGGCCCGCAAGCGGGCCAGACCGCACGCCAGGTGGCCGAAGCCCATTGGTCCCCCCTATAGGCATGGGTCCCATGCCGGTGACCTGCCAATAGGGTGGCGCCACCTGGCGGCGGGCCATCCCGCGAGCGGGCCAGCTAGCAGCGCTCTTAACTTAAACCTATATTTATATCTCAAGGTGAAGCCTATGGTCGGGCTAGGGCAACCAAACCCCCGATTCGGCCCTGGAGAGGTAGAAAATCATGTGGGGGGTGAGATAAAAGTGTTTCTCCTGTATCGTTGTTGGATGGAATTTCTGGAAAAAATTATTTGGTGGTTTTGTATGTTTTTTTTTTTTCATATTTAATTGATTGTGAAGTTTGTAGTTGATCTTGTACAAAACTTATAATAAATACACTTATAACATATTAAAAAAACTCATAATACCTTGTCTAACTTATATTCTATAAGCTTGTTAGCTCTGGAACGAATCGATACAAAAGATCGAATCTCAGTTTGAACAAAAGTGATCTTTCTCACCCCCCCACACCCCCCCCACCCCCCCAACAACGACAGCAACAAATTTTTAGTTGTTCATTACTGCAGTTAAGATCAGCTTTGCACTATTTACTTGTGGTTGTCATAGTCTTAACTTAGCATTTTCTGATATGACTCATTGTAATGCTAAAGCTCAAGAATTCTTTGGAGTGAGACAACATATACATATATCTTGTTCTCTTCGGTACAACGATGGCATGTTTTAAAAGATAATGCACCTAAATTGACTCTCAAACCATGGCCAGAAGCACGTTACGAAAGTCATATTAAAAGTGTTCAAGCATTTAGATTTCAAGCTCAACAAATAATATAGAAGCTTTACTTGTAACATTGAAAGAAGAAAGCCACATGAGACCTTAAAGACTCTAAATATTTGTTACGCATTAGTGTATGGTATGATATTTTATTTGTTGTAAACAAGGTTAGCAAAAACTTGCAATCTATTAACATCTGAATTGATGTTGTTGTAGTTCAATTAATTAAAGGGCTGATTATATTCTTTGAAAAGTATAGAGAAAATTGTTTTCAATCTGCCTTGAATTTAACTAAAGAGATAGCAACTTAACTTCTAAAGAGATAGCAACTGAAATGAGAATTGATCTTTAATTTTCGTGAAAAGTTTCAAATTCATAGAAATAAATATTTTGATGAGAGCAACAATGATGAGTCAATAATCATCTCATGAATCCTTTTACATTGATTAATTTTTAAGTATTGTTGATCAATGCTAGGTTTGAACATTTTCATTTATATGAAGATATGTTTTGGCTTTGTTTAATTTGAGAAAGTTGACTTCATTAGATGAGATTGATTTGAAAAAAATATTATCATAATTTGGAATGTGTTTTGAAACATATAATAATTTTTTGACATTGATGGGCATTGATTATTTTCAGAATTAAAATTCTTATGAGAGTTTCTACCCAAAGAGGTGAACACACCCCTTGAGTACTTGCATTTATAAAAGATTTGAATTCTTACACAAATACCTAGGTTACTTATAGAATATTTTGACTATACACATGAATGTTGCTTCTACAATATAAAGAAAATTTTCTAAGACTAAAGTTGATTAAATCTTATATGAGATCAACTATGTCTCAAAAAGATTAAATGGTTTGTCAATTATATCTATTGATATAGATGCTAGAGAACGTTGATTATGATAAATTAACTAATAATTTTGCAGGCAAGAAAGTCTCTTTTTGATAGGCGTCAAATTAACAAGCTGATTGAATTTGTCAAGCAAACTGGTTGAATATGTGATGTGAAAATCCAAAATTTAGTAACTTTTTTTTTTTAATGTTTTCTTCTTCTTCTTCTTCTTCTTCTTCTTCTTCTTCTTGTTGTTGTTGTTGTTGTTCTTGTTGTGGAGGACAACTCTTACATTGTACAATTAAAAATGCAATTGCAGATGTGCGAATTTTTTTGTGTGGTGGATAATTTGCACATTGTAAAAATTCAATATGAAAGTTATTGTTTTGGTTCAAAGAAAAGTCCTGGATTGAGGAATAAGGAAGAATCGACGGGTAAAATATTGTAATTAGGCTAAG
The DNA here is from genome assembly GCA_029216955.1 of Iris pallida. Lineage (NCBI taxonomy): Eukaryota > Viridiplantae > Streptophyta > Magnoliopsida > Asparagales > Iridaceae > Iris > Iris pallida. The sequence goes on from JANAVB010004798.1 coordinate 4,875,259, forward strand.
ATATTTAAGGAATTTTTTTGTAAAAGTATTTAATCATAGTGGGTACACAATATGAGTGTTTTATGTAATACTTTGAATTTGATCGAAAATTAATTTTTTTTCTTCTTACATATGAATTTAAATTACTAATATAGAGCAAAACTGTCTCATATTGTTGTTTTATGATTATATCATGGTAGCAACCTAAAAGAACATCATGTAAGAATATATACGAAATTGGTTGTTAACGGGATTCGTGATACAATATATCCACAACTAAGTATGTTTGTCAATTATAAATTCTTAATCCTCTTATATTTGGGGCCAAAAAAATGTAGTTCCATGGAGTAAAACATACATACCTGGTTCCTGGATAGGCCTGTCTGTCTTGCCAACAAATGTTTATCAGCATCACTTGGATACCTGAAAATATTACAAAGTAAATCATAAAATTTAAAAATAACAACAAAGTTATGAACACCAAAGCAAGTTGAGTGGGGAGCAGATCTGCTGTCCCATTATGTACCCTCCTCTATTACATGTGGGACACCATCCATAATATCTACTCCAAAATTCTGTCCGGAACCACATGTAACAGGGAGGGGATACGACATAACAGAATCTGTTTGGGACAGCCGATCTGCTCTCAGTTGAATTGAGATGAAAGCCATGTAAATCTTCAACAAATGATTACAGGCCGACATGAAAAAAGGCTGTTCTCCATGCACTCGGTTGCATCAATTAATCCATTACATACAAAAGACAATATATGAAGCTTTCTCCAGTACTACAGTACAGCTTTCTAGTTGTAAAGAAGCATAAACATACAGCCCCCTTTTGTGAACTTCAAAAAACTAGATTATATAGTCTCTGATAATTAGAGGGTTTTTTTTTCCGTCAAAATTTATACAAATGTTCACAGTTTCATTCAAAAGTTGTCACTTGTAAAACTAAGTTATTCTAGGTAGTTTTTATTTTGATTGAAATGATGACAATTTACACAAATTTTGAACACGTGATAATTCTTGAATAGAATAGTTTAATATTCATACAAGTTTGGGCGGTTGAAAAAAAAAAAAGACCTCTCTTTCTATTATATGCAAACCAGTCAGATGCTAAATCTGATTGAAGTTCTTGTGAGAGAGACGCTAAAGACCATCTTAATCTAGTAAATTGGATTTCGTTACTATGTGTAGCTCACACATGGCACAAACAGTAAGACAGTCACTGACATGTGGGCCCGATAAGAAGTTTATTGGATCTACATGTAAGCTAGTGGCACCCTCCCAACTGGCACAGTCAAAACAGTGTAATTTAATTCCCAATTATCACAAGATGCTGTACAGAGGGATTTCAAAATTGTGACAACAGTCAGTGACATATCCAGAAACTCATTACAAAAATAATGAAAAATAGGGACGCAAATATCCGTCTTCGTATTGGTATTTTCCTTCGCTATAGGAATATAGCAACGAAATAACGATGGAAAATGTCCGTCACTGCATCTGGCAAATTTCCGTCACGAGTTTGTCGCCGTAGTGATGGATTAGCGACGAACTTAGAGACGACAATATAGCGATTGATTAGTGACGAAAAAAGTATGTCGCGAGGCCAGCGACGACCTAGCGGCTAAATGACGACTTTTTGTGAGTCCCATTTTTGATTATCAGACAGTAGACAGTAGGTTTCCGACCAAAATTCTGTCGCTATTTTTCTGTATGTTTGTAGTGAGTAAAGCTAGAATAGACTACAAATTTGGGTGAAGTAGAGGTGGACTGACCTATATAAAAAAAAAATAATAAGAACAAAGCATAAGAAAAAAAAGTACTTTTTTGGTGGGCTTTCCAACTAGATCCGCCCCTAACAACAATAGAGACGAGAGGACTACAATAAGCTCTGGTTGGTCCAATACAACCAACAAGCTGGATTTATATAACGATATTTTTTTTTTCCAAAATCTATTTTACTAATGTTTTAGGCATGCTTGCCACTACTACTATGTTAAAATGTCTTTTCTCACTTTGTCAAAAAAGAAGAAGGGACAAGTAGACAATTGTGAATGGCTGTCTAAGTGTCAAGTATCCTTCTAGGAACCAACTCTACGAATGTACATATATGATAACAGGCCACAAACATGTGATTGTTATCATTTATTTTGTATTTTTCTCAACGATAATATATATAAGAAGTAAAAATTCATATATCGTTTTTTTACTAGAGAACTGCAATTGTCAAGAATACTCTTATGAAATTTTAAGATGAATTACTAAAATTTCTTAATTTATTACAGTATTTAAGAATAAAATTTATAGCTTCTCTTATAAATCAAATCAAGATAATTTTTTAAACCACTTGAAAAATAAAAGGATTCTGTATAACATTTACAGAAATTTTCATAGAGAATAAATTTTTTTTGAGATAATTGTACAAAAAGGAAGAAATTTGAGAAAATGAGAAAAGAGGGAGTACTCGCCAAGTGACTTTATTTAATTTCACCCAAAATAAACGAGTGCGTGCATGTGGGACATGCGGGAACTAAATTATTGTATAAAATTATCTACTTGGTTATTGTACGATTTAATGTTTGGATTTGGATGAGTTTAAAGACAAATTAAATAAATATTTGTTATCTAGATATCAAACTGGACACATAGATAATTTTATATATTTTTTATTATTTTAAAAAATCAAATAAATAATTATATATAAAAATCTTAAATAGATGTTATCTTAGAAAAAAAAAAATAGATCGATAGTTTTGTATGTTAGTTTAATTTAAATTTGAGATCATATATATATATATATATATATATATATATATATATATATATATATATATATATATATATATATATATATATATATATATAATTTTGGTATTTATTAATTTTTTTAATCAACAAATTATAATTGAAATATATCAAAAACTTAAATACACACACACACACACACATATATATATATATATATATATATATATATATATATATATATATATATACATTATATATATATATATATATAATATATATATATATATTTATTATAATAAAATAAATTCAAAAATTTAATAATACCAAAAAATTCAATTAATAATGATATCTATTAGTTTTTTGGAATAATATTTTGGATGATAACAGATGTGATATTATCTATTTCTTGATTTTTTTAAAAAAAACCTAACTTAGCTAGTTGCCAAATTTATATTAAACAAATATATAAACTTTTATATATAACTAGTAACGTGCGCGTGTGCATAACAAAATTTGTTAAAAAATTAATGAGAATTTTGTACATATATTTAGATAATACCATATAATAGTTTAAATTTTATACATAATAATTTATTTAATTTTTCTTTAAATAATAAAATCTATAAAATTACCTGTGTTCAATTTGATATATAGAGAACATCTATTTATTTAATTTCTCTTTAACTCATCAAAATCCAAATATTAAACAGTACAAAAATAATCTACAATAACTTTTACCGTAGGGTCCACATGCACGGACATGTTTATTTTGGGAGAAATCGTAAAAGCTTCAATCGCAGGTGACTTGGCGGCCCCTTCCAACGCCTTGCCAAGTGACTTGACGGTTCCATCCTACTCGCCAAGTCACTTGGCGAGTCATCTCCTATTTCTAATTTTCTTAAACTATTTCATTTTCTTCCTTTCTGTACATTTACCCTAAACTTTTTTATCCTGTATAAAAATTTCTTCAACATTTACTCCATTGGGAGTGTTGTAAGGATTGATGCTTAAAAAGTCTGGAGGGAAAAGAGTACTACGTACTACAACATGCCAAACAGTACAGTACATTTCATCACAGCTGCACAGCAAGATCTAACTCCATCTAAAATTGTGAAGGACAGCCATTAAATATGCATGTTTTCACACAGTACACTACATGTACACTACATTGTGTAAAGCCAAAAACAATTAAACCCATGTCAAGAGCGAGAGAGAAGAATATGATGCATATGGTGATCATATCAGCGTCCAAAGCTTTTGGGACACAACTCCACGAGTCACGCTCGATATACATGAATATCTATTTGTTGCAGCTAGTTTTGACTAACTGAAATGTGACACATTGAATTGATGATGTTCTTCTTGCATGGTTTGTCTCTTAAATCAGTTTTAAAAACCCTAACGATGATCGAACCGAATTTGTTTGGTATAGATCGAACCCGGAGTTCAACCGAGATTCAAATAGGCTTCGTTTAGTTTGGTTCAAATATTAATATTTGTTTGGTTTGATTTGGTTTTTAGTATATCGGTTTGGTTTTACAGGGCCTCACACAATAAGTCCATGCTAGAGTTGAGTTCCAAATTATTCAGCACTAGTGTGTGGGGATCTCCAAATCACTGTTTATTATTATGCGCAAACGATAATTTAGAGATCCAAATGCTAAATTTAGACAAATTTGAAGACCTAAACTCTAATATTAACTATTGTGTGAGATTCTAATAACGCATGCATGCAACATTAAAATGACTATGGATGGAAGAGAATAATATTATACGTACGGGTGAAGGAAGTGCTCGAAGAGCCATGCACGAAGGATGGTGACGGAACGCTCCGGCAGGCCCCGCTGGGGGCGCCAGGCCTCCTGCTCCATCATCCCCATCTGGTGGAAACGCCCTCTGCTGCCTCAGGCTCTGGTCGAGCAGCCGGAGCCGCGGCGTCTCCCCCTTGGTGATGCCCGACCCCCGCCCCGCCGTCCTTCTCGCCCAGGGCCTCGCAGCTCCGCCTCAGCTGCCCCGCGATCGCGTCCTTCAGGCACCGGAAGTGCCGCGACATCGCCCTCTGCGCCAGCGCCGTGTACGGGATCGCCGCGCCGTGCCCCATCATGCTGTCGAACGAGGTCACCATCATCTGCATCTGCTCGCAGTAGTGGTTGTATCTTCTGTCCACCTGCAAGCAAAAATTACAGCAATATTAATACATTTACAACTATATTTATGGTCGAGAATTTCATTCATGTAATTTTTACGTATTTTATAGATTATTCCTGGAAAGATTAAAAGATGGCTACTGTAATTTTTCTAATCATTTTATTAGTAAACATGTGCAAGAATATATTTAGGAAAAAAATTTACGATAAAATTGAATTTTTTTTTCATTATATATTAGTATAGATATAGATATTCCAAAACTCTTTTCAGTATTCTATATTTATACTATCAGTCACGAAAATGTACAATAAAATCTGATTTAGAATAGCTTTCACATGTTTACGAAAAGATAATTCAAAAATTGTACTTACTTTTCAGAAGAAAAAAAATGTTAGCTATAAAACTACTTTTAAAAACAGTAATGTTATGGGAATATATTTTTTTTTTGACACAATTCATAGACACAACGATAGGGACATACTTTTTTGTTAGCTATGAAACTGCTTTCAAGGCTTTTCTTGACATCAATACTGAAGTATCGATATAAAGTGTGTCAAGAAAAGTGTGTTCCCGTAACATTATTGTTTAAAAATAGTATATCTATGAAGTGTGACAATAAAAATGTATTCCCAGAATAGTATTACTTAAAGATGAAAGAAAAAAAAAAGAGTAGACATGATAAATGATCCTAAACTTAAGATAAAAGCTAGCTAAGCTAAGTATACATTTTGCAGTACTGTTTTTTTGGAAGTTTGGTGAGTTTGGCTTGCAACCAACAAAAAAAACACTACTGCATGTGGGCTGTTTGTCCCAATTGCCACAGCAGTCTGCAAGTGGAATTCTGCTTGCTTCTTTGCATGAAAAAGAGTTTTGGTGACATGTCAGTAATGATGAATATGCAAGCATTAAAAAAGAAAGTTTACTCAAATGATTGTCTATAGAAGAAATAGGTACTGGTAGCAATATAAAAATAGAGGTCAACTGTAGAACAATTGCAACTTCCACCCTCCCGTTGGCTGTTGCTGAGGAGAATTTAATTTATACAAGGGAGCAACAAGAGATTGGCGATTCCCCCAAGCCAACTGGTGTCGTTTTTTGGCTCGCCCTATCCACTAGAGTAATCTTTTAGCCAACCGCATAGAATAAACAAAATCAAATGCCAACAACAAACAATATCAAAAAATAAAAATAAAAAAATAAAATAGGCCAGGCATAAATATTACTAGACGCTGCTATTTAGTCCATCTTTTGGATATTACTACTAGTGATCAATGTCAAATAACTGCCATCCATTAGCCCTTGGTCCAATTTTTAAGAAATAGACCCGGCACTAGTAGGGGACCAATAGGTCGCCGCTGTCACGTAGGCACGATTATTGTACGGACACGCTAAAAATAGACAAAATATCATTTTCGTAAATAGTACTATAACTCTATTCAATCTCTTTCTTTTTCTTCAGCTCATCCCCTATAGTAAAAAACATAAAAATACGGTGACACAACGTGGCACCTATTCTGATATATATATTTAAATTGTGTCCAATTTATGTTCGACATGATATTGTCCACATATATTAATTTTGATTTATATTTACTAATTTTTGCTAAAATTTATTCGCTGTATGTTTTGTGATAGGACACTAAGCAATTAATTTGTGACGATGCTGGTCTGTCATGTCACGTGACGGTCTTCTATTGGTCTATTAGTTCGAATTTTTAGGAGGGTGGGATCCGGTGCTACCAGGGGACCTATGGATGGATGCCACGTGACGGTGGGTAAGTCAGCGGTCGCATAAACCGCAGACAAAATAAATAAATAAAAACATTTTCCTTTGTAAAATCATCAAGAAAAATCTTGATCCATGTTCACTCCATGGCTACCAACTGTATAGGTGAGGTGAGGAGGAGTATCATTAAAGAGGACAACCGTGAGAATAGACAACTTAGCTAACCTTACGACGTGTTAGTAGAGTAAAAATGTAGAAACCCTAACAAAGTTAATTTGGTAATTAACAAGCCATTTTCATTTTCCACAGATGTGACAATATTTTTACTCTGGCAGTAAGTAATTAAGCTTTCCTACCAAACGCACGTACGATCCTATTTTCCTTCATCTCGATAAAAATGGAAGGCATTAATTAACCACAGCAGTGGCGAGAAGAAGAAGAAGAAGAAGAGAAGTGGTACTTGCCTCATCGAGCATGGAGAGGAGCTTGGACTTCTTCCTCTGGTGCTCGAACCTGTCGGCTGGGGAGAGAGGAGGGACGTCCTTGGACGAGGAAGAGGAGCCAGCGGCAGCCGAGCTCGACGCGCCTCCTCCTCCTGCAGCAGCAGCTGCAGCGCTAGGGTTAGGGTTTGAGGAGGAGGAGTGCTTCCCCCTGCTCCCTCTGAAGTGGCCCCTGCCGACGCTGCAGAACTCCTCCAGCAGCTCCTGTGCAGCCCTAGCGTACACCGAGTTCCTCAGCAGGCTCACTCCGACAGCAGCACCATTATAAACTTGACTCTGCTGCAGCTGCTGCTGTTGTTGTGGCGGCTGTTGGCTCTGGTTGAAGTAGAGCACGTTCTGGTCGGCCTTGGCCATGTCGAACTGGTGCAGAGACGAGGACAGGGACAGGGACAGGCCCTGGCTGTCCACCAATTGTCCTCCAGCGAAGGATGCTGCTTCATGAGTAACAAAGGGATGCTCTTGCTGCTGCTGCTGCTGGTGGTGGTGGTGGGGAGGAGGAGGAGGAGGAGATGTCGGCTGCTGCTGATGCGGGTTCATCAAGAACAGCTGCATCGCGGCGGCGGCGGCCGACTCGGGGTTGAGCTGCTTCGCGTCGGCGCTAATGGTGTCAAGATTGCTGCTACCGACGCCGCCGTACCAGTCGCCGCCGAACCCGGCCATCGATCCCTGTAGTGCCGGCCCGGACGGGAGCCGGTAGCCCGCGCCGTGCATCTGGCTCGCCAGCAGCTCGGTGGCCGTGGGGACAGCCGCCGCCGCCGCCGTCGGGAAGTTGAACATCTCGGACAGCATGTTGGCCGCGCCGGCGTGGGGCTCGTAGATCCCGCCTCGTCCTCCCTGGACGTCGTCGTCTCCATCGTCCTCCCCCTCCTCGATGCCTAGCGGGTGGGCGCGAGACGCGGCGGCAGCGGCTGTGTCGATGAACCCTTGCACCCTCAGCTTGTCCCTCCGGCTCTGCTGGTGGTGGTGCTGCTCTTGCTCGCTCGCGGAGAAGCTGAAGATGCCCTGGTGGAACCCTTGGGACATAGAATTAATCCTACTTGAATTATAGCCCGCACCGACGACACAAATCCTCTTCCGTGCATGCGCGCTGCTCACTTCAACTGACGGCGCACGCAGACGCCTTCTTCCTCGTGTCCGTAGCTTGATTGATCGTCGGTTCAGTGCTACACAAACTTCTTCTTGGAGAAGCATACATATATATGCACATGACCATCAAGAATTGAAAAAAGAAACTTCTCATGAGCTAGAATATATATTAATTTGCCTTAGTAGTAGTCTCACCTAGCTAGCTAGAGATCGACGTTGTTAGACCTATAACACATCATTTTCTTCCTGTGGGATTGAAAGGAGCTTCTCCTCCGGTGCTGCCACCATCTCTGTCAAGCTCTCTCTTGTCTCCCCTCTTCTTCTGCTTTGCCACTCCTTGGACCTTAATTAGAAAAGAGGAGTAGAAGAAGAAGAAGAAGAAAAATAAATTTAAAAAAAGAAAGAAAGAATAAAAATAGTAGACAGAGACCAGCACAAAGAAGAGGTCACTGTTCTTCTTCTTCTTCTCCTCCTCCTCCTCCTCCTTATATTTTTATTTTCTTCAAGTGTATAAAACAATGATGTACATATATAAAAATATCTGCAGTGAGATGTAAGGAGGAAGAAAATGAGGGGAAAAAAAAAAAAAAAAGAAGGAAAAAGAAGAAGGCAATTTGTATATAAATACCTCCAACTTATCAAGCATTTGCATGTATTATTCCGAAAATTTTTATGATGGTAGCAATTTACTAATAGAAATAGTATACGTACAATATATAGCAATTTGATCATAAAACTAGTATATAGTATAAAAATATGATGTAACATAAGATGTTTTAAAAATCGGACCAGGTAGGCCGGTTCAATCAGTTGACCCATGGGCCAATAGCTTTTGCGGTCGGAACAGTGTCAATCGATTTTTTTTTTTTTTTCTTTTCAAAAAAAAGTTACATATAATTTTTTAGAAGATTGTGTACATACCAATAAACTCTAGCCCAGATAATTGACATCTGTCCCAAGGCTGGATGGGAGCGAAAGGCAATGGACCCAAGAGAAGCAAAAACGTGAAAGCAAAAGTTTGAAAGTCTTTAAATGCAAATAATTAGCCAGACTTTTTCTCTTTGCACCCCCAATCTGAGGGGCAAAGCAATTGAAATGGTAAATGATTGTAAGAGCCCTTTTCTTGTTGCTCTACAAAGATTAAAGAGAAGGGCGTGTCCCTTACCCCTTTATTAAACTGTGGTGGTTGGCTAGTCTAGCTTATCCTTTTTTCTTCTTTTTTCATTCTTCTTTTCTTTTTCATTTTAGTATCAAAAGCACACCAGATCCTAGTGATACTACCAAATCATGCATGCCGAGTTATGTCATTCTTCTGAGAAACCATTCAAAGTACTTGCATTCTTTCAACTTAATTGCTTTGCCTATACAAGAGCTCAATTAAGTAAAGCCTTCTTGCAAAATCAAACCAAGTGTTTGCATATTTAATACATGCAATTAGTGATTTTCTAAGGGTTACTTAGTTTTAGAATCTTTTATAACATTTAAATTTACGTTTAGATCTCCATATATTGTCCAAAATAGGAACTAGATCTCATCCTAACCGTTGACTTGGACTGATCATTAGATCTTGTTTAGTTCTCCATAATATTTAAAATTTACGTTTAGTTTTAGAGTATCCTAGCTATAATATTCAAAATTTGCGTTTATATCTCTATTTTGGACGTTCAGTCGAAGTCATCCGTCAGGACGAAAACCAGATCCTCTTATGACAATATGGAAAAATAAACATAAATTTTGAATATTATACGATACTAAAACTGAACAACCCAAAATTTTACCCCATATTTGAATAATGCGAAATATATACTAAATCTTGGAGGTTATGCACTTAAATATAGACATCACATATAAGCATATCATGCTATTTATACCATCAACGTTATCATTACTTTACTTTCAGCTTTAGTATGCTAGCCATGAATTTCATTTCTGTTCACCCACCAAAACTAGTGGGAATGTTCGTCATTTCACTCAAAGGTTGCTACGTGTCATTTTTATCTAATCACTAAAACCACTAAGTGAGTGATTTGGTGAACATCTAAGCTAATTTTGACCACTAGTTTGACACATGACAATCTTCGAGTGGAATGATGAATATTTTCACTAGTTTTGGTGGGTTAACAAAAATAATTAAACTCGTAGCCTTGTACTGTTGTTTTATTACTACCATACCGTTGTACGCACGTGCTTCTATTTCAAGCTTCATCGTATATATTTCCACTACTATCATTTTCTTTTACTCTGATATTATTATTGCTATATCATTAATGTTACTGTTTGGGCACTTCTATGTCCACTTTTTTGTGAGTACTCTGACATTCCTGAGTTTACAAACAAAAATTTTTGTACAAAGAAATAAAGTTGTCTGAAATAGCAATCAGAGAACAAAGTTCTCTAAAATTGCAATAAGAGAACAAAATTGTATTTTGTGTGAAAAAAGTATTAAAACACCCTTCAGAAGGGCGTTTTCGATGCATTTCATATGGAAACATTGACCCATTAGTCTTACTTACATGTCCATTACCATTAAATTACCCAAAAATTAGAATCAAGGAAAACGCCCTTAGGAATGACGTTTCTTGTTAAATCTTACGAGCGGGTCGTCAGAAAAATTCTCGATTCCTATGGGTTTCTTAGGTTTCCTGAACCTCTATTGATGCTGCTCCTTGGGTTTCCTGATACTCAATTACCGAGTCTTATTCACCTGCCTCTTTTGACTTTGCTGCCAACGACGACAGCATATCGACGTTCCCTTGCATCGAGATTGCTTGCATGATGACCTTCCTCCTATAGTCCCTGACCCCGCACACCGAGTCAAGGCTGAGGAGTAGCACCATCAACATCCCTGATCGTCTCCTCCTCATGGAGGAGATGATCCAGATCCTTTTCGATCCTCCTCTCAATCTCCTCGACCTCCCCCTCGATCCTCCTTACGACCCAAACATTCTTCCGGACCAAGAGTCCATGGACTAACTTCTAGATCCTGACAACGGCGAAGTGCTTCATGTTCGACTTAGCGGCGGACTCAATGAAGTGGACGGGGTAGACACGAACCTGGTGACCCATTCGTAAGAAAATGCCTTTAGGAAGGGGTTTTCTCAGCAAGAAACGCCCTTCCGACATTTTGCTTGATTCTAATTTTTTGGGTAATTGTGATAATAGGCAGGAAATTAAGACTGATGGGTCAATGTTTGCATAGGAATTTTAGTGCCCTGCTCCTCGCGACAACACTATATGAATTGAGAATCGGTTTGCTAGCTTGAGAGAACGCCTTCAAGAAGATCTCATTTGTTGGGACAGAAGACGATTGATCATGGTGAATAGGCAAGACTTCACTTTCTGATTCTTTCATGCCTAATAAAGAATCTATAAGATTGAATGCATGCTTGTTGCTAAGAATAAGTTCGTAATCACTAACAATGATAGTACCAAGACTCTATATGCTTTAATAAGAGAATTTGCATGCTTGCATAATGAAAGAACACATATTATGCTAGTTCATGATAGATAAGAATATTTCATGCTAAAGTTAGATTGTTGTTTCAATTGAAAGTACCATTGCCAAGCTTAATAAGGTAGGAAAAAGAGAATGTTTGCACGTCCCTTATTGTATGCTATCAAAGAGTGGGATTATGTGCTTAGGTTATCTAATGTTGATAGAACTGCTACTATGCTTGTATAAAAAAGAATGATTATATGTTTCTTTATCGTATGATGCAAAGATAAAACTATATGAAAGCACTTGTGCTGTTATAAGAGATAGTATGACATAACCGTATAGAAAAAAAGAAGAGAAGAGCTATTGGCTCTATGATATGAAAAGAAGAGAAAAGATGAAAATATTTACTTATCGATAAACTGCGCATCATAGAGTTTTTATCTGATAGAAGATGCATTCATGCATTAGACTGGACAACTTGTGCATAATGGTGTATTCTCTCAAATGATTCCAGGGCACCGTGATCGCTCAGACTAGGAGGGAACATGACATCATGAGGCTAGAAGTCCTCATGATCAGGGGTGTTAGTCTATTAGTGAGATGGGCTTGTGCGTCCCAACTGCTAATCATGGAAAGTTATCCGTGGACCATCATGTAGTTAGGTCGCATGTTAGATCATTCTTGCAAGCCTAACAATTTAATGCATAGACGCACAAAAAACTTATTGTATATTTGCAAATTATTCTAATCCATGTCTGTTGCATGTATGGCTCGTCATTCATCGGTAAGAATTACCGAATAAGTGATATTCTCTAATGATTATATATTTTCTATCATAAAATTCTCCTAAGAATAATCTGTCTTACAAGAGATGTTGTTGTCCCATTTAATAAGAAATTACCTATATGTTGCTATTTGTTCACGAGAAGAAAGTGTATCAAATGATAAGTTACGATTATGCCCCTAAAGAAATGATTATGACCCATGAAATATGTTGTTCATGTCTTAATAGAAATGAATAGTTATCATTCATGAAAGATGTCATTCCATTATCGTGAATGAATGACTGAAATGTGGCTTTTGTTTATATTTTTAAAAGATGTAATCTGACTTTTGGATCTGTACGTGGCATGGAATGGACCTAGGTAAAAGATAGCAATATCGCTAATAAAAGTAATATTTTAATATTTAGTGAATATAGCCTTCGTCTTCCACCAGTGCAGCAATGTACTAATCGCCCACCAGTTTATCCGTAGGAGCTAGATGTCTCTTGGATGTTCTGAAGCGATAACAAATCCTCATCCCCGGAAGCCGAAAATCAGAAGAAGATGTATAGAGATAATTTCTATAGGGATGTAATGTTTGAAACATATCATTATAGTTCTGCATAGTTCAAAAGAGATGTAAGCCAAATGCATGTATCAAATAGCTATTGAGAGCCTTTGTAAACTATTGAAAGTTATCATCACAGAGATTTTGTTTCTTGTATTATTGTGTTCATTTGGTTTTCTACTATATTGTTCATTGTTTCTAACTCTGTATAGTTGTCACGACCCGCACCCACTGTGAGGGTACGAGAACGTAACAACGCCCAGCCTATGCCGTAGTGTCGGCGGTAGAACGCTGTCCTAGGTCACAAACATTTAACAATATATCTCTAAGCAGTTTATACTCCCCGAATGGGGGTGACATAGCAGTAAAACTCAATCACAACTAAGGAAGAGATAGCACGATATGAAATAGAACTCAAGGAAATAAATAGATGAAATAGTCTAAGATAATCCCAGCAATATCCAGAGAAATACAAACTCAGCTACAGCATGAAAGAATATATACATCTCAGAGTAAGTCTAGCTAAAACATGTCTCATGACTACATAAAGGAAGATAAGCCTAACTAATCTAAACTAGGCAATCGGGAGAATATCCTCAGCTACAGCTGGGTCCTCCTGGGAGTCCAGCTCAAAGGTGTCATCTAAAGCTGCCCCGTAGAAAGTGTCCAGGCAGGCCTCCTCCTCGTCCTCTGTAATATTTTCAACAGGTCCAGTCAGGACAGGAGCGAGCACAGTACATCTCAACAATTCATAGCAGGTTAGAAAATAAAAACATGCAGTAAAGTAAGATACAAGTACTGAAAGAAGTGCAGTATAAAAACAGAGAGAGAACTTGTAATAGAAATATCTACTATAAATAGAGAGCTAACATGTGGCTAGTGAGTCAGAGTACAACATGAACATGTAAATGGCCTGGGATGATTCTGTGAAGACACTACGGAATGATTCAATGAAGATACTACTGGTGTATTATTCACATGTCCACTTCTACTCCCCCGTACCCCCAATCAATACACAAGGATCCATCCAGGTTATGTTATATGATTCCATGCACGGCTCCCGAAGGGTGATACATGGATGTCCCATAAATGAGGATTCTGGGGGTTACCCAACAGTGTAAGATTCAAGAGACTTTGTGATCATGAGGGTACATGTCACAAGTAATCAAGTAAACCAAGAAGCATAGTGATACGTCATGTAAGTGAAACGCACAGAACATAGAGTACCCGATGCTCCCTAAGGATAACATCTCAAGAAAGGATCCATATAGTACCAATCCGTGTGACCATCGTGACAGTACAAGTAAAGTAATCTACTGCAGGAAATAATTCTAAGCAGGATATAAAATGATCAGAAAATGTACTCGCCTGTATCTGAGTGTCTAATATGAAACGTACTGTCCAAGGAGTGGTGTCTGGCTCCTAATCAGAACAGCACAAGTCACAATAAGTCCAGAATAGTAAAATGAAGTCCTACTATGCATTCTACATGATTCTAGGTCAAGCTAGGCCAAAGTCAACTCTTGGTCAACTCTGGTCAATCCTAGAAGTCAAACTAGGTCAACCAAGTCTAATCAAGTCTAAACTAGGCTATTTAGTCTACACTAGCTAGCACAACCCTAACAAGGCTAGGCAAGCCTATACTAGCTATATCACAACCTAGCTAGTAGCTACTACTAGAATACCTTTACAAGTCTACAATCATCATCACTACACCTATTGATAAAACACTTTACATAGCCCATAATAAAGTACATTAGGACACCACCTGTTTATATACATATAGATATACATTACACATAATATATATATGCACATTATATATATATATACACTAAATACATACTTTTACATCACACACACATACATACATAGCTATATAATATATATATATATACATGTTAATTTATTATGCACCTATATATAGATGTAGAGAGGGAAGGGAAGAGTGTGGGTGTGCAAACATGTGAGGGTGTCAATGTAAGTAGGACTAAAACAGTGAACAAGAAGGCAAAACAGTGTGTGTAATAGGCTAACAGATTAAAATGTAGAGTGAAGTGTGTGTGCAGGAAATACAGTGTGCAGGAAATACAGTAAAGAAAGAGAGGAACATGTGTGTGTGATCAGTGAGAGATGCAAAACAGTGTCAAAACAATGTCATGTGTGTGTGTGTGTGTGTGTGTGTGTGTATACTTTGTGTGTGCAGGAAATGCAACAGTGAAGACTAGCCCTAAACTCCCCTTGGTCAGTCCAGATTTTAATTCCTCAATTAAAACTCAGTTTCACCCATAATCCTATTTCAGATTTGCTCTTATATACAAATTCAGGTTTAAGAGATATCCATAACAGTGACATATTGATCTTAATTCAAAATAACAGTCCAAAACAACCCATCAATCTCAGTTTAACTTCAAACCCAGGTTTCACTCCATAAGTTGAACCACACATTTAAACAAGGAAAACAGAAAAATCAGTTTGCAGCATTCAAACAGTCCAGTTTTCAGTCCCAATTGCAAGCTCCCAAAACAATACATAAACTCCACGAAACAACTCCCAAATTGACACACTAACAGTTTAGATATAGGAGTACATATCTAGGAACTAAAACCCAACATATTAGCAGTATTAAATGGTTTAAACTGGTGACAAGTTCCAGTTTCTATGAACTGTATAGAAACAGTCAACAAAACAGTAACTCCAAATTGAGATCAAAACACCACCATAGGCACCCAAAATTGACATACTAGAAGAATTTATATAGGGGAACATGTTAGGGTTTAAATATGTGGCTAAACACCCCTCAAATTAGCCAAAATGTATGGCTAAGTTCACAAATGAAATCTGAAACAAATTGTGGGATAGACAGTTTCAGAGATTGAAAAGTAATGGAAAAAATGGTGGACAGACAACTAAAATGGAATTAGAAAGGTTGGTAATTATACTAGGGTTTGTGCTCGTGTCCAGCAATGTGTTTGTGTCCACCCAAGTGGACACAAACGTGTTCAAACATAATTTAACCAAATCCAATACACAGGACACGGACAGCAGTGTACTGTCTCGTGCACATGTGCACCTAGGTCTAGGACACGATACAAGTGTCCAAGTGTCTCGTGGTCGTATCGGCAGCTAGGTGGGGTGTCAGGATAGGTGTCTAAGTGCCTGAGTCGTGTCCACGAAGTGTCCAGCTCCGTGTCCAAACTCGTGTCAGTGGCCGACTGTGCGCGTGTGCGTGTGTGTGTAAAACCAATGCACTGGGGATTTCTTCCTCGACACGCCACGTGGTCATCTGAAACTTGACACGTGGCGTGTCAGTCAGTGCCCCGTGGTGTGTGTCGAGTTTCGTGTCCGCTAGCCGCGTGTCGTGTCCGGTGCAGTCCCCGTACAGCAGGACAGTACAGCCCCAAGCGCGCGCGGATGTGTCCATGTGCCAAAACCGACACGACACAAGGCCAAAACTACCTCAGTCCTCCAAAAACGTGTAAGCGACAACAAAACAAAGATTCCTTCAAACATAAATCGAAACTAACACGAAAAGTTCCACTGTGGCATTTCCACAAACACGTTGTATACTTCACTGATACGTGTCCTTTTTGGACACGAAAGGACACGAAAACCTAGGGTTTCCTATTCCTACTCTTAGGTTAGGTCTAGGGCTCCCTATTGATGCAAAAATCTCAGGATTCTATGGTGTGGATAGAGAGTTACCTCAATGAATCAAAACTCTCAAAAAGCTTTAATGAGTGATGTTCTCCTTGATGGTGAAACTCCTTCAAATTGTTAGAAAACTGAGAACAACCAAATCCAACAGCAAGAAAACAATAATTAGAACCTATTGCAACTTGTTTGGATTAAAAAGAAGAAAAAATGGATTTTCTAGGAATTTTTGAACATGGGGACTCACCTCTTTCTTCTCTTGCAATAAATTCCTAAGGAAGAGGCTAGCCCTACATTTTAGGAGAGATTAAATAGTGGAGGAATCCTTAGGTTGGCTGGAGAAAATGTTAGGGTTGCTAATTTGGGCTTTGGGCCAAGTCACATAGGCTATGGCTAAGTTGTTTTATTAAATGGTTAGAACCATAAGTCATGACTTATGAAGTTTTAAGCCATATTAGCCTAAACAACTCCAAATCACTCCTAACTAGTTCCAATGACTTAACCCTCATTAAATTAGGTCAAACCAAGGTTACTTAACCTAACTAAGTGGCCATAACCTAGATTAGTCACTAGGTTAGTCTTCTAGTCAACACAAGTCAAAGTCAACTATAGGCCCAAAATCAATTATCCTAAAAATCACCAAAAATCACCAAAAATCATATTAATTCTAATAAATCATAATAATACATAATAATTCCAAAAATTCCCAAAATTTGAAAAATGACCAAAATACTCCCAAGCTCGAAAAGTGGTAGTGACAAATCTACCCTCCTTAAAAGAATTTCGTCCTCGAAATTGAAAGGCAAAATACATCTGATGAGAAGGATAGAAAGCATACCTTACGGTCCAAAAAGATAAGGGTAGCGCTCGCGCATCTCATCCTCCCGCTCCCAGGTAGACTCTCCTGGAGAATGATGCCTCCATACGACGCGTACCAAGGGTATCACCTGGTTCCTCAGAACCTTTTCCCGTCGATCCAGAATCTCCACTGGCTGCTCTGGATAGCTGAGAGATGGTCCAACCTCTATCTCTGAATGATCGAGCACATGGCTAGGGTCAGCCACGTATCGTCTCAACTGTGATACATGGAATACGTTATGGACCCCCACAAGTACATGCGGTAAGTCTAGCCTGTAAGCCACGTCACCGACTCTTCCGCTGATAACGAAAGGGCCGATGAAGCGCGGGCTAAGCTTTCCGCCTCCACCAAAACGTATCGTACCACGAGTCGGAGATATCCTCAAGAAAACCTGGTCTCCGACCTAAACACAAGCAAGGTCTCAATTAATTATAACAAACAAACATGATCAAAATCACAAAAAATAACCTAAATCTAGTCCTACTCTTATCTGTACCTCAAACTCCAAGGGCCTCCGGTGGCTATCGGCCCAGTGCCGATGTCTGTCCTGCGCCACGCGAAGTCTGTCCCTGATGAGCTTCACCTTCTCGGCCGCATCAACAACCATCTCTTGCCCCAGTAAAGCTCGCTCACCAACATCATCCCAGGATAAATGTGTACGACACCTACGCCCGTACAGATTCTCGAAAGGTGATATCTCAATGCTGGCCTGGAAACTATTGTTGTAGGCAAACTCCACCAAATGAAGATGATCCTCCCAGGAACCTCCAAAGTCTAGGACGCACGTCCGCAGCATATCCTCAAGGGTCTGAATAGTCCGCTCTGACTGTCCGTCCGTCTGGGGGTGGTATACAGTACTAAACTTGAGCTGAGTGCCCAAGCTGGTCTGCAGACTCCTCCAGAAATGGGAAGTAAAACGGCTATCCCGATCTGAGATGATGCTGACCGGAACTCCGTGAATCCTGACTATCTGCCGCATATACAACTCCGCCAGCCTCTCTGTAGACGTACCCACCTTGAATGGCAAAAAGTGGGCTGATTTGGTCAATTTGTCAACGATGACCCAAATCGCATCTTTCCCTCCTGGTGTGCGCGGCAATCCGGATACGAAGTCCATAGTGATATGCTCCCATTTCCACCCGAAAATGGACAGCGGCTGCAACAATCCACCGGGCCTCTGTCTCTCTGTCTTGACCTGCTGACAGACCAAGCACCTAGCTACGAAGTGGGACACCTCCCGCTTCATTCCTGACCAGCAAACATGCTCCCGCAGATCTCGGTACATCTTGTTGGCGCCCGGGTGTATAGAGTACTGAGATCTGTGGGCCTCCTGCATAACCTGCTCTCTGAGCTCCCCGCTAGGCACACATAACCTGGCACCGTGCCTTAGGGCACCATCCTTGTCACTCCCCGTTCCCGGAATGCGTATTCTAATACGTATATTGCCTGAATATATTTATTTAGTATTTATCATGTAGTATCCTGTATTTAAATTCCTATAACTTCATGTTAATTAATTATCTGCATTTTTATTTTCTGTACTTTATTTTTCTGCAATTCTATTATCTGCTCTTTAAATTTTCATGTTAATTAATTAGCTGCTCTTTAATTTTCATGCTAATTAATTTCCTGCAATTTTATTTCTGCATTTTTTCCTGTAATTTTATTACCTGTATTTTAATTCCTGCTTTAGTTTTACTTTCGGGTTAGCCTTGTTGGACCCGTACAACCCGACCCATTAGACCCATTGGACCCGGCCCATCAACTCCCACCTACCACCACCTTTTATTTAAAGCCACCCTCTCCCTTCTCTCTCCTCATTTACTTTACTTCTCACCATTACTTCTTCTTCTTCCTTTCATTACTCTCTCCACCTACCAACTAGGCAAGTATATCTTGCTCTACATGAGGACCATATTTTATGGTTCAATATTCTTCCTCTCATGATTCTAAGAGAGTTTAGTGCTTAGTATTTTTGATTTCATTGGTTCATTTCTTGTAGATCTAAGTTATTATATTTTCGGTTGTCTATGGGTTTTGATCTAGCAAACTCCTTTGTTCTTAAGACTTGATGGTTCCATGTCGTAGAGCAGTTCATCCTACCCAATTTTGACCTTTAGAAAGTTGGATTTGGACTTATTTTGACCAAGTTATGGACCTTTGAAGCTTTGGGGTACAACTATGGAGTTCTTGCTGTTTGGAGAAGACAGTGAGCAGTGTATGCTAGCTTTTTAGCTGCGTCACTGAGCTGTGCGCGCTCTTTAGCGCAGCACAGTATGGAGTCCATACGCTGCCTTTTTAGGAAGCGTGTGTCTTGCATACGCTACCTTTTGGAAGCGTGTGTCGTATGGAGCTCATACGCTACCTTTTGGGAGCGTATGACTTGCATACGCTGACTTGGATAGTAAGGAGTCGTATGGAGTTCATACGCTGCCTTTTGGAAGCGTATGACTCCCATACGCTAGCTTGGCTTGAGCGTAGCTTGACCTGGGCGTACGCTGGCTTGAGCGTAGCTTGACCTGAGCGTACGCTGGCATAAGCGTAGGCTGACCTGAGAGTAGCCTGCTTACCCTGGATCTTCTATAGCCCTGTATATTGATATCTTATTAGATGTTTAACGTCCATTTTATATCCTTACGCCTTTTTGCATAAACTTGATATAATCATGATATATTGATATTTCTGTTAATTATAGATTATTACGTGGGATGTACCATGTGTCATGAATTGAGTTATAGATACCCGAATTGACTAGAATTAAACCCTGAGAGTTGTAGACTCGACCCCACTGAATGCTAGTTGACTTTCATGCCTTGCCACCATTGATAATGATTGTGATCTTGACTAAATTGATCATACGTTCCTAATTGGAACCAAGAGACTGGCTGGTCGTCTTATTGAATGAAATGAATGAGACACGTTCATGTTATGAACTATTGTACTCGACTGGCTGATCCCGAATATTAACATACATGCACATGCAGGCTTCAATCTATTTATTTATTTATTTATTTATTTAGTTATTTTTCTACAAAAGAAGTATGTGTACTTTATGGTCAAGGCATGATTACCGTGGATAGATTTGATTGTTGTATTACGCTATGTAAGACCTGCAACCTAACCGCACTGGTATCGTTGTAGAGTTGTGCATATCGTACCCCGTACGAAAGTACTCATTTGAATGACCATGATCTACGGCATGGGATTTCACTCAACGTAGAGACTATTAAGCTAAATAAAATAATGATTGCATGGAGAGAATGGATTCCCGAATTCTTACATGGCAGCCCCCTTGGGATGAGTAGTACCCGACGGGCCGGCTGGTTCCCACAGATACTGTAAATCTGCCACACGGACAGGGAACAGTATCTGCTTTTATTATTATTGTATATTGTATATTGACGGGCGTCCTGCTAGGACTCGTCTAATTCATGCATGGGCCAATTGATCGATTGGATAGACTAGCCTTGCTTGCACATAGTAAGAACTGAGGAATCCCTAATTGCATTATTTCAGGATAACTTGGGACTCATAATAGCAAGCCGTAGGAGTTGATTGGCCGTTCAAGATGATTTGTTTGTGCACTGTACTCAGTTACCTAACTGGGATGATCAGAATGTCAGGACATGACGGGCCAACTTCTGTCCTTGTTTGGTTGGGAGGTTGGTTCGAAGTGTCTTGATGTGATGTGAGTTCTAGTAGCAAACAGAGATCTATTATTATATTCTCTTACTTACTGGTTTTAGTTCTCATGTCGTACTCCCTTGTGGTACTTGCTATTAGAGGTCTAACCTCTCTGGTTTTGTATGGCCAGATTTAGAGCCAGTTCCCGAGGACTCAGCGTACTTCTACCTCCAGGATGGTCAATACTAGAGGAATGATCGCAGGAGGCCTCGAGTGGGTTCCTTAACTTCACCACTCGTTTTGTTATCTACTTTATACCTTGCCGTTTGGCACCGACATGTTAGTCGGATTGTCTTGTACTTACTTTTGCATAATTGTAATTAAGTCAGACTGCAGCTGATAACAATTGTGTATACTTACTACATCATCTGGCTGTATTTTGTAAAGCCAGATCTCAAGAACATTTTGACTGAGCGTTTGGGACGCCTTACTGCTTTACCTTACATGTTCTATATTTCTGTTTCTTGTTTGAATGATTGAGACAATAGATGTGTAATGACCATAGTAAGACTTTTATGTAGTATGCACCCCCTCGTCTGGTTAGACAGCATTGATCGTATTATACGGTATTCATCTACCCGTAATACGTAGCTGGCTGAGTCACTCCCCCGCTGTCACGACCCGGTCCCCAAATACTTGGGTCGAATCGGATCATGCCCAGCCTGCACCGTTGATGAGACGGCGGCAGTAAGCTGTAATCCATGTGCAGGTCATTCAACAACATTTAAGACTAAAATTGCCACAATAACATTTATTCGATAATAAAAACTTGTCCAGTACAAAAGTTTAAAGACCATAAACTGAAGTAAATCTAACTAACACCAACAGCATCTAAGGAGACGCCGTGCCATCATCGTCAGGTAGTACCGCCGGGTACAAGTCGGGATTGTTGAACAATAGCTCTGAGTCCTCAGATACTCTGGAATAGGTCATCCTCAGTGTAACCTAAAAATGTTGGTCTCCAGTCAGGAGGGAGCAAAGTACAATTATGAAAATCTACAATTCAACTAATAATTAGCAATTTGCAATTATAAACAATTTAGAAATGCAATATTTTCCAACAGTTCTACAATTGAAAACATGTGATTTGAGTAAGTAACGACTATGACCGGTTTGGGATGATTCACTGATATGGTCCGGCCTATCCCCGTGTGTGAGAGGGGTAAGCTCGTACAATTAGATTCAATATTCAATGAGGGGTATTGGTCATAGACGCTACACTACTCCCCCAATATCTCGAGTCAATTAGATTCAATGAGGCAATGAGACAATAACAATCAATACTCTAGGAGAGAGTTCCGTGTAGAAATGTGGTTTAAGCATGCAAGATTACTATTACTAATTAAATTGCAAACAATCACAACTGTACTTGCCTTAAACTTGATCAAACTGGAGAGTCGGTACTTCGGGGTTAACAGTCAGAAACCTCCTCGAACCCTACATTCCGGAAACTTATTTCAGAAGTAATCACAAGTTATCTAGTTACAATCTCTATTTGTCTTTCCTAGTCAATTTTAGTTAACCACAACGTTTACTAGTGCGTTGTTTTAGAAAGTCAAAATTACTTTGATTTTTCGAGAAAACTTGTATTTTATCAAATTACGTACAAAACTTGGTATTTATCTATTTATTGGAAAACTTTGACGTTCTACAATTATATATAAAAAATATATTTTCTTTTACTTAAAGATGAGGAAATCATGAGTTATTTAATTTAATAGTATTTTAATTGTTCCTACGTATACCACAATCCAGAAAATAAAGTAAAAACGCTACACTACAATATTACAGACCACTTAATAGAAACTGGGCTTATGCCCTTACAAATTTAATTATAAATTTAAATAAGAGAAAATAGGTTAGTCCCGAAATTATCTACAATTAAATAATAATAATAAAACTAACAATTAAAATAGGTGTCTCAGACTCTGGTCCATCATCACAATCAGCTACTCTGCCTCAACGTCCGGACAAACCGGTACGTTTGCATTTTGCTGGGGCCCATTGACCATTAAGGTCGTCGCCCAAAAATATTATTAAAATAATATTTTTACCAAAATCATTTTTATTATTTTGTAAAATTTTCGGCAACATCTCCTCTGTTTTCGGTCAACCCAAAAACTGGGAAACGCTCCATAAACCTGCAGAATAACTCCCAAAACCCGAAATTCATAGAATATATATATCCAAAGCCAACGCAGCATTTCCGAAATGATAGCGTAATTTCCCAAAAACTCGAAACCATTCCAAATCAACTTTCCAAGAGAAACAACTCTAGTATATATACATATATATATCCGAAATTTCCCCTCAGGAACAAAGAACTAACTCACAGAGAACAAAAACCAAATTTTATGTAATAAATTCTAATCTCGAATTAATCCCGATAATTCTCGGAAACCCGAGAATACAGAACTACTTCAAAAAGGGTTCTCGGAAATTCCGAGAATTCTTCAGAACTAAGTTCTGAACAAAACATTCCAGCAAAGCCAACTAGCAGCAAAAGATTTCCCGAAGAACTCAGAAATTCCAAGTAACGTAGTCATTACGTTACCGAAACCAAATTCCAGAAAGAATTTGTAGGACCAGTATCATCATAGACGGTAAAGAAAAATATTGGGTCAGAGTGTACCAAAAATCGAAACCGAAAATGAAGCTCGGAACGGAAACGGGTCACAACGTCAGTACTGGAACCGACGGCAGTCACCGGGCAAACGCCGGCGAGGCAGCAGGTCACCGGGGGTCGGGCGCCGGCCAGGGAACGGCGGTGGCCGCTGGAAAGGGCGCGGATCGGGTCGAGCGGCCCGGGGAGGTGCGCCGAGAAGGGGCGGCCCGGGATCGGGGAGTCGGGCTCCGGTAGGGGTGCTCGGCCCTCGGGTTCGCCGGAAAAGGGGTAGATTTAGGGATTTACTCAGAAATTTTGAGGAAACTTTGGAGATGGAGAGGGATGAAAGGGATTGGGGTTTAAATAGGTGAGAAGGGGTTGGGAGTTACCCGTGGGGAGATGGAGAGTCTCCCACGCCATGATGGCCGGCCGGTCGTGGAGGGAGGCAGTGAGTCGAGCGTTGTAGAAAAAGTTCTTCCGTTAAGAACAACAGAGAACCCAACTCATAAAGGAAGGTTATTCCTTCATTCTACAGAATGAAAGGTCAAAAGAAAAGTTGGCTAAAAAAAATATGCTAAGTGGGTTTGATGATGAAATATAAGCTAAATGCTTATTGGGCTATTGAGTTTAGAAAAAAGTGGGTTTAACAAATGGGCCCATTCCATATGCTTTGGTTTGTTTTTAAAAAAAATAAATAGAAATTGGCTTTGATCCAAATTTCAAAGGCAAAGAAAATAAATAAATTTTTTCCTCTTTAGAAAATAAAATTAATATTTTAAAATTCTAAAAATTTGTTTTAAAATATTTTGAGTACAAATTTGGGTTCAATATCTGGTTTGGTCTGGTTTTCAAACAAAAATCCATGTAATTATTTTGAAAAAGAATTTTACACTTAATGAAAATAGTACCAACATTTACTAATAATTCCCAATTAACTTCTAACATTATTTTTTTAGAAAAATTATATTTAGCATCTAAAAATTTATAAAAACTGTAACTAAATTTATGGGTTTCACAACCTTCCCTCCTTAAGAAATTTCGTCCTCGAAATTTAAAGAGTTAGGTTAGAAAATACCTCAGGTCTCAAACAAGTACGGGTACTTGTCCCGCAACTCAGGTCCAACTATAAAAATTTCCAAGGCAGTCATGGATGAGACGGTTTAGAGACAAATTTCATTTATGGTGACATCCATGCAGAAAGAATACAAAAAGCGAACCAAAGTACACGAGGTTGATCAGACCATCTTGCACCGGTCCTGATTTAGACAATATATTAGTGGGTGCACCCAGTAAAATACTGTCGTGATCAAGCTTGAAAAAGAAATAGCTTGCAAAACTAGGCTAACTAGCAACATACGTCAAGTTCAAAATGAAAAAGATAAAGATTTGAAGGAATGATGGCTCAAATTTCTGATCTTCTACTCACTTCTGACTACGCTTGTTACTGGTTTCTCTGGCACTGTAAGGCTTGATCTACTCTCCAGCTCTGAATTGTCCAAACTATTACTCAGATTCAAGATGCAACTTCTGAACTATGAAATGACATTGTACATACTCTCAATGATTAGCTGGTAGAGCTAACCGGTATGCTACTTCTCCAACTCTGCCAAAACTAATCGTTCCTTTGGTAGAAGAGATCTTCAGACACTATCTCTTTCTTCAAACTCCACTGATCAACGTCTATACTTAATCCCAATGCTTCCGTCTATCTTGGCAATTCTGAGCTTGTCTCTAATTACCTTTACTACTTCTACTGCGTTAGTCACCTTTTCTAGACCCAACAGTACTCTTTCTCTTACATTGCCTTTCATACAATGCTGTCAACTTCTTAGTGAATAAACCAATTTGTAGGGAAATAAGTGAACTGACTTAGTCATTCAATCCACAAAGTCCAATTGGTGTTCTTCCCTCCTTGGAATTAAGGTAATCCTGATACAAAGTTCATGGACTTCAACTTCCACTCCAGAATGTCCAGCGGCTGCAACAAGTTTACTGGTTTCTGCTAAACTCCTTATGTTGACCAATCTAATCCCATACTTGGAATTTGTCCTTCTACATTTCATAATATCAATTAATGATACGCATATCCCGATTCATATGTGAGATACTGCGACTGCGCGCTTCTTCCATCAGTTCATTCCTTAGTTCGCCAGAAGATATATAAACCTCATACCATTCTTCAAAAGCTTCATCATTGGCAATAGAGAAACTCTCAATTGTTTCTGCCAACATTTGATCTCTCAATTTGCAAAATATTTCTTCTTGAAACTGCGTCTTCTTGACTTCTTTCATCAGACTCGAGCTCACTTGCAATTTTATCGATACTGAATCAACATCCAGCTCTTTTCTCTCGACAGTATAATCTCCAGTCCAACTTTCTGATGTCTTCTAGCAGGTGCCGCTTCTTGTTTAAGAATTTCGCCATCAGTATCAACTATGTACATTAGCTACCACATTTTGCTCTTCCTGGATAGTAATGTAAATCGATGTTGAAATCCTCAACCATCTTCTTTGTCCAACACTCAGGTCTTTCTGAGTAAAGATATATTTTAGACTTTTATAGTCCACATATATTTTCACCCCCTTTCCATAATGCTTCCATTACAGCAAGTTCCAAATTATGTGTGGGATAGTTCTTCTCATGAGTCCGTAATTGCCTAGATATGTAAGCAATTATTTCCTCATGTTGTTGAAGATTATAACCCAGTCCTTTTTCCAGAGGCATTACTGTAAATTAAGAAATCACCGGTTCCTGCGGGTAGCACAAGAATTGGTGCAGTGATAAACCTCTTTTTCAGCTCCTCGAATGCTGCTTGGCAGTCCTCCGTCCAGATGAACTCTTCATTTTTTTCCGAGTCAGCTTTGTCATAGGTTCAGCAATCTTGGCAAATTCCTTCACAACTTCCGGTATTAGTCAGCCGTAACTTCAGCTACTGAATCTTGGTATACCATTTCTCCACAGTGGCTATTTTCTTGAGATTCTTCGAAATTCTTCTCTTGTGACAATATGGGCAAAACCACCTTGTCTAAGAAATTCACTTTTAGTTAGCTTTTCTTCTTTCCAAAACTTTTCTCATATACTCTTCATGCTCTTCTTCAGTCTTCGAGTATATCGGAATGTCATCTATGGAGAAGACAACAAACTGATTCAAATACTCATAAAAGACTTAGTTCATGAGATTCATGAACACAACAGGAGCATTTGTCAGTCCAAACGACATGACCAACAACTATCCATAATTGAATGCCGTTATGGGAATTGTCCTCTTTCCTGACCTTGATCTGTTGGTAGTCAGATCTGAGGTCGATCTTGGAAAACACCTAAAGTTCACTCAAACTGATTCAAACAGATTATCAATCTGGGAAAAAGGGTACTTGTTCTTCAGTGCCAGATAGTCGATGCACATCCGTACTATTCCATCCTTCTTGGTCACAAGTGCTCCCTAGGGTGAAGCTCCGTCTTGAATGATATCTTAAAGTCTTTAGTCCATTGATCTGATCCTTCATCTTCTTGGCTTCCTTCAGGTTGACTCTATAGCATCCCTTAGAGATAGAAAAAGAGCCGAGAACTAGGTCAATGGTGAATTCTATGTCTTTATCTAGGGTAACCCATGAAGACTATGAGAAAACATCTACCATGAAGGTGTAACTAAGAATTTTATTCATATGGAGAATTACAGCAAAATAACTCTCATGATTGTTCTAAGAACATCTTGTTACAGCTTCTTAATAGATATTACTACACAGTGGTCTTAGGTACTAATCTTCATGGCTCTGGCTCTTGTATGAGCAGTCTCCAACTGCTTCAACTTCTATGATCCTTGAATCGGCTTTATGCCTTCCTACGGTCTTTTGGATAGAGTCCTGAGGTTGACATTATAGACGCTCCGGTATAATGAAAAGATAAGGGGCAGCCCTTTACTCGATGTTCGGCAGATCCACATACCAAACATTTTCCAAATCTCTTGCGACAAATATTGGCTTGGTGACCAGGCCTTTTGCAGTAGGCACAAGTCAAAAGCTTCTTGCAATATGATTGCCAGACAGGGCCCAAATATCTTCTAGATTCATGGGTATCCCTCCTAGGACGAGGTTCCATTCCAACTTGGTTTAAAATGACTAAAGTTGCATCGATGATATTCTTCATGACTTCTCTCGTGATATCCATCTGTTCAGTTTGAATCTTCTGGCACTCCAGAATTTCTTGAAATAGGGCAACCATCGCTGATACTGGTGAAACAACAGGAGTGGGTATTTCCTCAAGGAAAAATAACCCAGTTTGAGAAGAGGTAGGATTCGACAGTGTAGTAAAAACTTCACTGGATGATTTATAGAAATGATCAATGAGCTGGTGGGGTGTAAAGCTCGAACTTGGTTGAAGAGGCGGGGTTCGATCCGGAGATGACACCACATCGCCATCAAAGTTGGTTTTGTCAATGGTCATGCTCTGGAAGGTTTAGGATGCAAACATAAGCAAGGTACCCTACCAGTCTATAATCAAAATATTTATCATATATATAATCGGTCCTAAATTGTGGCAACTTGGTGTTCTAGTATTCTAACTGTTTTCCTAGGTTTTCCTAAGTTGTTGGTTGATTAGACCTGCATGGGCCACCACTAAAAACATGTCACGACCCGGTCCCCAAATTCCTGGGTCGAATCGGATCATGCCCAGCCTGCACCGTTGATGAGACGGCAGCAGTAAGCTGTAATCCATGTGCAGGTCATTCAACAACATTTAAGACTAAAATTGCCACAATAACATTTATTCGATAATAAAAACTTGTCCAGTACAAAAGTTTAAAGACCATAAACTGAAGTAAATCTAACTAACACCAACAGCATCTAAGGAGACGCCGTGCCATCATCGTCAGGTAGTACCGCCGGGTACAAGTCGGGATTGTTGAACAATAGCTCTGAGTCCTCAGATACTCTGGAATAGGTCATCCTCAGTGTAACCTAAAAATGTTGGTCTCCAGTCAGGAGGGAGCAAAGTACAATTATGAAAATCTACAATTCAACTAATAATTAGCAATTTGCAATTATAAACAATTTAGAAATGCAATATTTTCCAACAGTTCTACAATTGAAAACATGTGATTTGAGTAAGTAACGACTATGACCGGTTTGGGATGATTCACTGATATGGTCCGGCCTATCCCCGTATGTGAGAGGGGTAAGCTCGTACAATTAGATTCAATTAGATTCAATGAGGGGTATTGGTCATAGACGCTACACTACTCCCCCAATATCTCGAGTCAATTAGATTCAATGAGGCAATGAGACAATAACAATCAATACTCTAGGAGAGAGTTTCGTGTAGAAATGTGGTTTAAGCATGCAAGATTACTATTACTAATTAAATTGCAAACAATCACAACTGTACTTGCCTTAAACTTGATCAAACTGGAGAGTCGGTACTTCGGGGTTAACAGTCAGAAACCTCCTCGAACCCTACATTCCGAAAACTTATTTCAGAAGTAATCACAAGTTATCTAGTTACAATCTCTATTTGTCTTTCCTAGTCAATTTTAGTTAACCACAACGTTTACTAGTGCGTTGTTTTAGAAAGTCAAAATTACTTTGATTTTTCGAGAAAACTTGTATTTTATCAAATTACGTACAAAACTTGGTATTTATCTATTTATTGGAAAACTTTGACGTTCTACAATTATATATAAAAAATATATTTTCTTTTACTTAAAGATGAGGAAATCATGAGTTATTTAATTTAATAGTATTTTAATTGTTCCTACGCATACCATAATCCAGAAAATAAAGTAAAAACGCTACACTACAATATTACAGACCACTTAATAGAAACTGGGCTTATGCCCTTACAAATTTAATTATAAATTTAAATAAGAGAAAACAGGTTAGTCCCGAAATTATCTACAATTAAATAATAATAATAAAACTAACAATTAAAATAGGTGTCTCAGACTCTGGTCCATCATCACAATCAGCTACTCTGCCTCAACGTCCGGACAAACCGGTACGTTTGCATTTTGCTGGGGCCCATTGACCATTAAGGTCGTCGCCCAAAAATATTATTAAAATAATATTTTTACCAAAATCATTTTTATTATTTTGTAAAATTTTCGGCAGCATCTCCTCTGTTTTCGGTCAACCCAAAAACTGGGAAACGCTCCATAAACCTGCAGAATAACTCCCGAAACCCGAAATTCATAGAATATATATATATCCAAAGCCAACGCAGCATTTCCGAAATGATAGCGTAATTTCCCAAAAACCCGAAACCATTCCAAATCAACTTTCCAAGAGAAACAACTCTAGTATATATACATATATATATCCGAAATTTCCCCTCAGGAACAAAGAACTAACTCACAGAGGACAAAAACCAAATTTTATGTAATAAATTCTAATCTCGAATTAATCCCGATAATTCTCGGAAACCCGAGAATACAGAACTACTTCAAAAAGGGTTCTCGGAAATTCCGAGAATTCTTCAGAACTAAGTTCTGAACAAAACATTCCAGCAAAGCCAACTAGCAGCAAAAGATTTCCCGAAGAACTCGGAAATTCCAAGTAACGTAGTCATTACGTTACCGAAACCAAATTCCAGAAAGAATTTGTAGGACCAGTATCATCATAGACGGTAAAGAAAAATATTGGGTCAGAGTGTACCAAAAATCGAAACCGAAAATGAAGCTCGGAACGGAAACGGGTCACAACGTCAGTACTGGAACCGACGACAGTCACCGGGCAAACGCCGGCGAGGCAGCAGGTCACCGGGGGTCGGGCGCCGGCCAGGGAACGGCGGTGGCCGCTGGAAAGGGCGCGGATCGGGTCGAGCGGCCCGGGGAGGTGCGCCGAGAAGGGGCGGCCCGGGATCGGGGAGTCGGGCTCCGGTAGGGGTGCTCGGCCCTCGGGTTCGCCGGAAAAGGGGTAGATTTAGGGATTTACTCAGAAATTTTGAGGAAACTTTGGAGATGGAGAGGGATGAAAGGGATTGGGGTTTAAATAGGTGAGAAGGGGTTGGGAGTTACCCGTGGGGAGATGGAGAGTCTCCCACGCCATGATGGCCGGCCGTTCTTGGAGGGAGGCAGTGAGTCGAGCGTTGTAGAAAAAGTTCTTCCGTTAAGAACAACAGAGAACCCAACTCATAAAGGAAGGTTATTCCTTCATTCTACAGAATGAAAGGTCAAAAGAAAAGTTGGCTAAAAAAAAATATGCTAAGTGGGTTTGATGATGAAATATAAGCTAAATGCTTATTGGGCTATTGAGTTTAGAAAAAAGTGGGTTTAACAAATGGGCCCATTCCATATGCTTTGGTTTGTTTTTAAAAAAAATAAATAGAAATTGGCTTTGATCCAAATTTCAAAGGCAAAGAAAACAAATAAATTTTTTCCTCTTTAGAAAATAAAATTAATATTTTAAAATTCTAAAAATTTGTTTTAAAATATTTTGAGTACAAATTTGGGTTCAATATCTGGTTTGGTCTGGTTTTCAAACAAAAATCCATGTAATTATTTTGAAAAAGAATTTTACACTTAATGAAAATAGTACCAACATTTACTAATAATTCCCAATTAACTTCTAACATTATTTTTTTAGAAAAATTATATTTAGCGTCTAAAAATTTATAAAAACTGTAACTAAATTTATGGGTTTCACAACCTTCCCTCCTTAAGAAATTTCGTCCTCGAAATTTCCAGAGGGCGATGAGGTTCCAGCAAGGGTTTCATCTTGAGCTCTTGCAATTGATAGAGGGGCACAATTACCAGACTTTTGATGAGATATTGACGGCGACTCGAAGGCATGAGATCACCATTCAGAGGCTTGCGGCAAGGACTGGGGGTCAGAAGAGATCCCACAGTCAGATTGAAGGAGGAGGGGGAGCAGCGCCCCGAACAACAGCACCATCCCTTGGCATTCGTATCCACGATGTGGCGATGCGAGGGCCAGCACCACCACCCAGGCAGCAGCAACAGCAACAAAGGAAGAACCAGCAACCCCCGGCGGGCTGCACTTATTGTGGGAAGATAGGGCACACTAGAGATGTGTGTCGGACATTGAATGGACTGTGTCTGATATGTGGAAACCCAGATCATCGGGTTACCATATGTCCTATGAATTCGAGGTCAAGAGGACCAGGACAGCAGTTTCCTGTTCTGCCAGCACCAGAGGCAGGGCAGTATCGAGGACCAGCATTGGCAGTGAGGCCGTTGGCGCAGCGTCCGTTAGTATCACAGGCTCAGATGTTTCGGTAGCAGAGGCCGCCGATGCAGCAACACCAGCATAGACCACCCCAGCATCATCAAGGCAGGGGCCAGCAGCAGTACCAGGCTAGGCCGCAACATGGGAACCAGCAAGGAGGTCGAGGGCAGGCATTCACACTGTCCTTGGAAGAGGCATTGGCATCGGAAGATGTTGTGGCAGGTAACATTCTCGTCGCCTCATATTCCGCAGTAGTATTGTTTGATTCGGGAGCATCCCATTTATTTATATCTGCACAATTTGCGACACGACTAGGAGTGGAGTTCGAGGTATTGCCAGGGAGGTTGAATATACTCACTGGTAATGGGCTCGTGGGAGTTAGTAGAGTTAGTTTAGCATGTAGTATTGTAGTGTGCGGGCATCCTTTACCCGCCCGGTTGATAGAATTTCCTGTTGGAAATTTCGACGTTATCTTAGGCATGGACTGGCTGAAAGACAGTCATGCGACAATAGATTGTCGTAGTGGAAGTATATCTTTTGATATTCCAGGCATGGAGAGGTTCACCTTGGTCAGGTCAGAGGCAACTCAGCAAGAGCAGGAAGTAGTAACAGCAATGGAAGAAGTTCAGATTCCGAAGGTAGTTGAAGAATTTCTAGACGTATTTCCCGAAGAACTTCCAGGTCTACCACCGGTTAGAGATATTAAGTTCAGCATAGAATTGGCACCTGGAACTAAACCAATCTCAGATCGGGTTTACAGAATGGCGGATTCAGAGCAGGCCAAGGTTTATCAGCACATAGAGGAATTGAAGGAGAAGAAGTTTATCCAAGCTAGCATATCGCCATGGGCAGCACCAGTGGTACTTGTGGGGAAGAAGGATGGATCATCCAGATTGTGCATCGATTACAGGAAGCTTAACGCGGCAACAGTAAAGAACAAGTACCCATTACCCAGGATCGATGACTTATTTGATCAGTTGAGCAGGGCCAGAGTCTTCTCCAAGATAGATCTTCGTTCAGGGTATCATCAGGTGAGGGTTCGGAAGGAGGATATTCCCAAGACAACATTCAGGTCGAAGTATGGGCATTATGAGTTCTTAGTAATGCCGTTTGGTTTGACCAATGCTCCAGCAATATTCATGGATTTGATGAATCGCATCTTTATGCCATACTTAGACCAGTTTGTCGTTGTGTTTCTTGACGACATTTAGTATACTCTGCTAGTGAAAAGGAGCATGAAGACCACCTCAGGAAAGTGTTGCAGGTTCTAAGAGAGAACCAGTTGTATGCCAAGCTCAGCAAGTGTGAATTCTGGACGGATCGTATTTTATTTTTGGGTCATATTGTATCAGGAGCTGGAGTAGCAGTGGATCCCAAGAAGGTAGAAGCAGTAGAGAGTTGGCCAGTACCCAAGACCGTAGCTGATGTACGGAGTTCCTTAGGATTGGCAGGATATTACAGAAGGTTTGTGTCAGACTTTGCAAGGCTTTCAGCACCCATGACCCGCTTGACCCGGAAGGATGTACCATTCGTTTGGTCGGCAGAATGTCAGGCATCATTCGAGAATCTGAAGCAGAAGTTAATATCAGCGCCCATTCTTACATTGCCAGTTGGACCCGGAGGTTTTACAGTATATTGTGATGCGTCAGGTAAAGGACTTGGGTGTGTCCTTATGCAACATGGGAAGGTGATAGCATATGCATCTAGACAGCTTCGGGACCACGAGAAGAATTACCCAACTCATGATTTGGAGTTAGCGGCAGTAGTATTTGCTCTGAAGCTATGGAGACATTACTTATATGGTGACCGAGTAGAAATGTACACAGACCACAAAAGTCTGAAGTACATCTTTACTCAGAAGGAACTGAACATGAGGCAGAGAAGTTGGTTAGAACTGATCAAGGATTATGACGTGGAACTTCAGTATCATCCAGGCAAGGCTAATGTAGTGGCAGACGCTCTCAGCAGGAGAGGCGGCACATTTATGTTGACAACGCAGAGACATATCTTAGAAGACCTTCAGGAGATGGGCATAGAAGTTATACTTCCTAGTGATGTAGGAGTTCTGGCTAGTCTACAAGTCCAATCTGACTTGGTAGATAGGATCAAGGCAGCTCAGGCACAAGACCCAAGGATTCAGAAGCTTAGGGCAGAATGTGAGTCAGGACTCAGGAAGGAGATGCAAATTCATGAAGATGGTACGCTTAGGTTTGGATCACGTCTATGTGTGCCCAGTGGAGATATCAGACAGGAAGTTATGGCAGAAGCTCACAGTTCCCAGTATTCTATACATCCTGGAGGGACCAAGATGTACCAAGATATCAAGCAGCACTTCTGGTGGAACGGGATGAAGAGGGAGATAGCTAGGTTTGTTTCCCGTTGCTTGGTATGTCAGCAAGTGAAGGCAGAACAGCAGAGGCCAGCTGGATTATTACAACCGCTTCCTATTCCAGAATGGAAGTGGAAGCATATCACGATGGACTTTGTGACCGGTTTACCGAGATCGCCAAGTGGTAAGGATGCCATTTGGGTGATAGTAGATCGGCTTACGAAGGTGATGCATTTTCTTCCTTTCAGAGTAGGGCAATCTACAGAAAAGTTGGCGGAGTTGTACATGCAGCAGATAGTCAGGCAGCATGGAGTTCCTGTCAGTATTGTGTCGGATCGGGATACCCGTTTTATATAAAAATTGTGGAAGAGCTTGCATCATAGTCTGGGTACCAAGTTAAGATTTAGCACGGCTTACCATCCGCAGACGGACGGGCAATCAGAAAGGACGATTCAGACTTTAGAAGACATGTTGTGAGCTTGCACTCTAGATTTTGGAGGGTCTTGGGAGAGTCACCTTCACTTGGTCGAGTTCTCATACAACAACAGTTATCAAGCCAGTATCCAGATGGCACCATTTGAGGCACTATATGGTAAGAAGTGTAGATCGCCACTAGCATGGGATGATATCGGGGAAAGGAAGATGCTAGGCCCAGAAATGATTGTTCAGACGGTTGAAGTGATTAAGGGAATTAGAGAGCGACTTCGTGTTGTGCAGGATCGACATCGTCATTGGGCAGACCAGCATCGTAGGCCGCTAGAGTTCTCTGTTGGGGACCACGTATTCTTGCGGATCTCACCTACTCGTGGGGTCATTAGATTTGACATTCGCGGGAAACTGAGTCCGCGGTACGTGGGCCCATTTGTTATCCTTGATCGGATAGGCGATGTTGCTTATCGTTTATCACTCTCACCTTCGTTACGAGAGGTGCATGACGTGTTTCATGTATCTCAATTACAGAGGTATATATCGGACCCAAGCCATATCCTCGATCATTCTGAGCTGGTTGTTGGTACCAACCTGTCTTACGAGGAGCAGCCTGTGTCCATCTTGGACCGAAGAGAGAAGGTACTCAAGAACCGAACAATTAACCTTGTCCGGGTTGCTTGGGGTCATCACTCTTTGGGAGAGTCAACGTGGGAACGTGAGGATGATATCCGATCACGGTATCCACATCTGTTTGACTCACAAGGTATATCTTTTCTGTGTACCTTGATTGTCTTGATTCCTCATGCTTAACCCCTTATGGGTAGAATTGCTAGATAACGTAGATTGTTAAATATGGATATGTTACTTGCTATGGACATTGTAAAATGATTGCTTTATTGAATTGCTTATACTTAGATTAGTTTAGCCCCGATATTTCTATCTTGCTTGAATTTGAAATTCCGAGGACGGAATTTTTTCAAGGAGGGTAGAGATGTCACTCCCCGTTCCCGGAATACGTATTCTAATACGTATATTGCCTGAATATATTTATTTAGTATTTATCATGTAGTATCCTGTATTTAAATTTCTATAACTTCATGTTAATTAATTATCTGCATTTTTATTTTCTGCACTTTATTTTTCTGCAATTCTATTATCTGCTCTTTAAATTTTCATGTTAATTAATTAGCTGCTCTTTAATTTTCATGCTAATTAATTTCCTGTAATTTTATTTCTGCATTTCTTCCTGTAATTTTATTACCTGCATTTTAATTCCTGCTTTAGTTTTACTTTCGGGTTAGCCTTGTTGGACCCGTGCAACCCGACCCATTAGACCCATTGGACCCATTGGACCCGGCCCATCAACTTCCACCTACCACCACCTTTTATTTAAAGCCACCCTCTCCCTTCTCTCTCCTCATTTACTTTACTTCTCACCATTACTTCTTCTTCTTCCTTTCATTACTCTCTCCACCTACCAACTAGGCAAGTATATCTTGCTCTACATGAGGACCATATTTTATGGTTCAATATTCTTCCTCTCATGATTCTAAGAGAGTTTAGTGCTTAGTATTTTTGATTTCATTGGTTCATTTCTTGTAGATCTAAGTTATTATATTTTCGGTTGTCTATGGGTTTTGATCTAGCAAACTCCTTTGTTCTCAAGACTTGATGGTTCCATGTCGTAGAGCAGTTCATCCTACCCAATTTTGACCTTTGAAAAGTTGGATTTGGACTTATTTTGACCAAATTATGGACCTTTGAAGCTTTGGGGTGCAACTATGGAGTTCTTGCTGTTTGGAGAAGACAGTGAGCAGTGTATGCTAGCTTTTTAGCTGCGTCACTGAGCTGTGCGCACTCTTTAGCGCAGCACAGTATGGAGTCCATACGCTGCCTTTTTAGGAAGCGTGTGTCTTGCATACGCTACCTTTTGGAAGCGTGTGTCGTATGGAGCTCATACGCTACCTTTTGGGAGCGTATGACTTGCATACGCTGACTTGGATAGTAAGGAGTCGTATGGAGTTCATACGCTGCCTTTTGGAAGCGTATGACTCCCATACGCTAGCTTGGCTTGAGCGTAGCTTGACCTGGGCGTACGCTGGCTTGAGCGTAGCTTGACCTGAGCGTACGCTGGCATAAGCGTAGGCTGACCTGAGAGTAGCCTGCTTACCCTGGATCTTCTATAGCCCTGTATATTGATATCTTATTAGATGTTTAACGTCCATTTTATATCCTTACGCCTTTTTGCATAAACTTGATATAATCATGATATATTGATATTTCTGTTATAGATTGTTACGTGGGATGTACCATGTGTCATGAATTGAGTTATAGATACCCGAATTGACTAGAATTAAATCCTGAGAGTTGTAGACTCGACCCCACTGAATGCTAGTTGACTTTCATGCCTTGCCACCATTGATAATGATTGTGATCTTGACTAAATTGATCATGCGTTCCTAATTGGAACCAAGAGACTGGCTAGTCGTCTTATTGAATGAAATGAATGAGACACGTTCATGTTATGAACTATTGTACTCGACTGGCTGATCCCGAATATTGACATACATGCACATGCAGGCTTCAATCTATTTATTTATTTATTTATTTAGTTATTTTTCTATAAAAGAAGCATGTGTACTTTATGGTCAAGGCATGATTACCGTGGATAGATTTGATTGTTGTATTACGCTATGTAAGACCTGCAACCTAACCGCACTGGTATCGTTGTAGAGTTGTGCATATCGTACCCCGTACGAAAGTACTCATTTGAATGACCATGATCCACGGCATGGGATTTCACTCAACGTAAAGACTATTAAGCTAAATAAAATAATGATTGTATGGAGAGAATGGATTCCCGAATTCTTACATGGCAGCCCCCTTGGGACGAGTAGTACCCGACGGGCCGGCTGGTTCCCACAGATACTGTAAATCTGCCACACGGGCAGGGAACAGTATCTGCTTTTATTATTATTGTATATTGTATATTGACGGGCGTCCTGCTAGGACTCGTCTAATTCATGCATGGGCCAATTGATCGACTGGATAGACTAGCCTTGCTTGCACATAGTAAGAACTGAGGAATCCCTAATTGCATTATTCCAGGATAACTTGGGACTCATAATAGCAAGCCGTAGGAGTTGATTGGCCGTTCAAGATGATTTATTTGTGCACTGTACTCTGTTACCTAACTGGGATGATCAAAATGTCAGGACATGACGGGCCAACTTCTGTCCTTGTTTGGTTGGGAGGTTGGTTCGAAGTGTCTTGATGTGATGTGAGTTCTAGTAGCAAACAGAGATCTATTATTATATTCTCTTACTTACTGGTTTTAGTTCTCATGTCGTGCTCCCTTGTGGTACTTGCTATTAGAGGTCTAACCTCTCTGGTTTTGTATGGCCAGATTTAGAGCCAGTTCCCGAGGACTCAGCGTACTTCCACCTCCAGGATGGTCAATACTAGAGGAATGATCGCAAGAGGCCTCGAGTGGGTTCCTTAACTTCACCACTCATTTTGTTATCTACTTTATACCTTGCCGTTTGGCACCGACATGTTAGTCGGATTGTCTTGTACTTACTTTTGCATAATTGTAATTAAGTCAGACTGCAGCTAATAATAATTGTGTATACTTACTACATCATCTGGCTGTATTTTGTAAAGCCAGATCTCAAGAACATTTTGACTGAGCGTTTGGGACGCCTTACTGCTTTACCTTACATGTTCTATATTTCTGTTTCTTGTTTGAATGATTGAGGCAATAGATGTGTAATGACCATAGTAAGACTTTTATGTAGTATGCACCCCCTCGTCTGGTTAGACAGCATTGATCGTATTATACGGTATTCATCTACCCGTAATACGTAGCTGGCTGAGTCACTCCCCCGCTCTCCAGTATTCTGGTTCTGGGGCGTGACAATCCTCTGCAAGTGAAAACTCAGCATCCTCCACTCCTATACTGATCTGCTCTCTGATACACTACAGGGCCACATCCTCGAACTGGGCCGCCTTGATCCTCTCCACCAAGTCTGACTGAATCTGCATCCCCCATAGCTGCATCTGCACTCCGGGCACGATCACCTCAATCCCAAGACTCTCCAAGTCGGCAAGCAAGTATCGATCCATGGTCAAACGCATGGCTGTCGGATACCTACTCAAGGTATCTGCAACCACGTTGGCCTTTCCTGGGTGGTACTGAAGTAGGATATCAAAATCCTTCATCAACTCTAGCCATCTGCGCTGTCTCATGTTCAACTCCTTCTGAGTGAACACATACTTTAAGCTCTTGTGATCTGTGAAGATCTCCACCCTCTCACCATACAGATAATGCTTCCACAGCTTCAATGCAAAAATCACTGCTGCCAGCTCCAGGTCGTGGGTAGGGTAGTTCTTCTCATGGGGGCGTAACTGCCTGGAAGCATAGGCAATCACCTTCCCGTGCTGCTGCAACACACAACCCAGCCCCTTCCCTGAAGCATCACTATAAATAGTGAAACCACCTGATCCTGAAGGCAATGTCAGAATCGGAGCTGTCGTAAGCCGCTTCTTCAACTCATCAAAAGCTGCCTGACACTCCTCTGACCAAACGAACTCAGTATCCTTTCGGGTCAACCGAGTCAACGGCTCTACAACCCGGGAGAAATCCTGTACAAATCTCCGATAGTACCCTGCCAGCCCCAGGAAACTCCTGATCTCTGCAACTGAAGTCGGCGCTGCCCATGCCTCAACTGCTACAATCTTCTTGGGGTCAACTGAGATACCATCTCCAGTCACCACATGCCCCAAGAAGTCCACCCGGTCCAAAAAAAACTCACACTTGGAGAGTTTTCCATAAAGCTGCTCCTTCCTGAGAATCTCCAGCACTATCCGCAGATGCTCCTCGTGCTCCTCCTCAGTCTTGGAATATATCAAGATATCGTCTATGAATACCACCACAAACTGATCCAGATACTGGTGGAACACCTTGTTCATAAGGTTCATAAATACTGCTGGTGCATTGGTTAGCCCAAACGGCATAACCAAAAACTCGAACTGCCCGTACCGCGTCCTGAAAGCGGTCTTGGGAATATCCTCCCTCTTCACCTTCACCTGATGATATCCCGACCTCAGATCAATCTTGGAAAATACCCGAGCTCCGCTCAACTGGTCAAATAGATCGTCGATCCGCGGCAGTGGGTATTTGTTCTTGATCGTGAGGTTGTTGAGTGCCCTATAGTCAATACACATGCGTACTGACCCATCCTTCTTCGGCACGAACAACACTGGTGCACCCCATGGCGACAAACTCGAGCGGATGAAGCCCTTGTCCTGTAGCTCATCCACCTGCTTTTTCAGCTCCACCAGCTCGCTGTTGTTCACCCGATAGACATGTTGAGAGATGGGTTCCGCTCCTGGAACCAAGTCTATCGAGAACTCTATGTCACTATCTGGTGGCAGTTCCGACAACTCCTCTGGAAAAACATCCATAAAATCTGCTATCAAGGGGTGTGGAATCGTCTGCTCCTCGACCGAGACTCCATAGAAGACCCCGCTGCTCTGCTCTGTCTGACGTCTGGAGTACTCGAACTCTGGCTCCCCCGGCGCTCTGAACAGAACTCTATCCCCTCTGCAATCAATGCTGGCGTGGTGCCTGCTCAACCAATCCATTCCTAATACTATATCGTAGTTCGACAATGGCATTACGAGCAGGCTCACCTCTAACTCACGGCCTCCCAAAACTACTCTCTGACCCTTACAAACATCACTCACGAGGATAATGCCACCCCCGATCGTGATCTTGTAAGTCCTAGGCAACGATTTAGCTATGATACCGTATCTAATCGCAAAAGATACTGATATGAAGCTATGCGATGCGAAGCACCGAAATCGAATAAGGCAAATGCTGGACTGGAGTCAAGAAGAATCGAACCTACAATCAGCTCCCCGATGGCCTTCGTATCATCTGCTGCCATGGCGAACCCTCGCCCCTGCTGGCCTCTCCTGGCCTGCTACTGGTGCTGAACAAATCTCTGCTGCTGCGTCGGCAGGGCTGGTCCCCGCTGCTGACCTGCTGGAGCCCTGGCTCCTCCTTCCGGGCCTGTTCGTACTAAGCGACACTCCCTCATCTGGTGGTCTGCTGAACCACACTTCAGGCACTGGCCCAGCCTCCTCCGGCACTCATTGGCGACATGCCCGGGCTTCTTGCAATAGGCATAAGTAACACTCTGCCTCTGTCCCTGCTGGTGCTGCCTCGGCTGCTGCTGCTGAGGGGCTGGCCTCTGCTGAATCGGCTGCGGCTGAAACTGCCTCAGCTGCTGATGCTGAAAGTGTGGCCTCTTGGCCGGTCCTCCGCTACTGCTGCCTCCCTGGGAGTCTCTCCCCCACTTGAGCCTAAGCTCAAGATCATCCTCTGCAGCTAGTGCGTCCTCCAAGATCTCCTCAAATGTAGCACTACGGGCGTTCTTGGTGTAGGACTTGACCTCCTTTACCAAGCCCTTCCGAAACCTCCGGGCCTTCGTCGTCTCCGACAAGTCCTCTACAAATCTGCCCAGACGGCAGAACTCTCCTGTATACTCCTCCACAGACTGACTCCCCTGGACTAGGGCCTCGAACTGAGGTTCGAGGGCTCCCAGCGCTGCCTCCGGGAAGAACTTCTCCTTGAGCAGCTTCTTGAATGCTGCCCAAGTCTGTCCTGCTGTGCCGACTCTCGGGTTGGTCTGGTACCATGTACGGGCCAGATCCTGCATCATACTGGCCGCTGCCTCTATCTGGAGCCTCGTCGGAATCTCCGCCAGCCTGAAGATCTCCTCTATATGCTCGATCCACTCATCGGCATACAGGATCTCCTCTGTCCCTCGAAAGTCTCTCGGGTGCATCTTCTGGAAATCCTTGATGCCCTTCTCCCGTGGCTGGTGCGGCTGCTGGACTGCTGCTGGCTGAGCCACGACTCTCTCCACTGCTGTCACTGCCAGCTCAATACCTCGGGTGAGCTCTGCCGTCTGCCTCTGCTGCTGAGTCTGCTGACCCTCCATGTACTGCTTGAAGAAGGCCAACAGTTGAACGGCGTCAATTGTCCCTGCAGGTGGCTGCTGGTAAGGATCCTCTGGGAGAACTGGGTTCTGCCTTCCTGCCGGTGGAAGCATACCCCCTGCTGCTGCTGCTGCTGCTGCCGGGGCCACAATACGAGCAAGGGTGGCAGGAGCTACAGTCCCCTGGCTCTGCTGTCCTGGCTGGGAGGTAGCAGTCCCCTCCATAGCATCCTCATGAATGGTACGCTGCGAGCGAGTCTCAACCATCCTGAAGATAGACAAACAAGAGTATCAATTCCTGAGAAAGAAGCGAAATAACAAAGGCGGACAATTATAATTCAAGAGATCAGCTGACAAAAGGATTTTAGATGGCAATAAAGAAATTTTCCTAATGTGATTGAGTACCCTTAAAAATTTATGTCCTATATCCTATAGCAGGCTGTAGTGATACTCTAGTTCGAATACCACCACACTTCTAGTCTAGACCTGCATGGGCTACCACTAAAAACGTGTCACGACCCGCACCCACTGTGAGGGTACAAGAACGTAACAACGCCCAGCCTACGCCGCAGTGTCGGCGGTAGAACGCTGTCCTAGGTCACAAACATCTAACAATATATCTCTAAGCAGTTTATACTCCCCGAATGGGGGTGACATAGCAGTAAAACTCAATCACAGCTAAGGAAGAGATAGCACGATATGAAATAAAACTCAAGGAAATAAATAGATGAAATAGTCTAAGATAATCCCAGCAATATCCAGAGAAATACAAACTCAGCTACAGCATAAAAGAATATATACATCTCAGAGTAAGTCTAGCTAAAACATGTCTCATGACTACATAAAGGAAGATAAGCCTAACTAATCTAAACTAGGCAATCGGGGGAATATCCTCAGCTACAGCTGGGTCCTCCTGGGAGTCCAGCTCAAAGGTGTCATCTAAAGCTGTCCCGTAGAAAGTGTCCAGGCAGGCCTCCTCATCGTCCTCTGTAATATTTTCAACAGGTCCAGTCAGGACAGGAGCGAGCACAGTACATCTCAACAATTCATAGCAGGTTAGAAAATAAAAACATGCAGTAAAGTAAGATACAAGTACTGAAAGAAGTACAGTATAAAAACAGAGAGAGAACTTGTAATAGAAATATCTACTATAAATAGAGAGCTAACATGTGGCTAGTGAGTCAGAGTACAACATGAACATGTAAATGGCCTGGGATGATTCTGTGAAGACACTACGAAATTATTCAATGAAGATACTACTGGTGTATTATTCACATGTCCACTTCTACTCCCCCGTACCCCCAATCAATACACAAGGATCCATCCAGGTTATGTTATATGATTCCATGCACGGCCCCCGAAGGGTGATACATGGATGTCCCATAAATGGGGATTCTGGGGGTTACCCAACAGTGTAAGATTCAAGAGACTTTGTGATCATGAGGGTACATGTCACAAGTAATCAAGTGAACCAAGAAGCATAGTGATACGCCATGTAAGTGAAACGCACAGAACATAGAGTACCCGATGCTCCCTAAGGATAACATCTCAAGAAAGGATCCATATAGTACCAATCCGTGTGACCATCGTGACAGTACAAGTAAAGTAATCTACTGCAGGAAATAATTCTAAGCAGGATATGAAATGATCAGAAAATGTACTCGCCTGTATCTGAGTGTCCAATATGAAACGTACTGTCCAAGGAGTGGTGTCTGGCTCCTAATCAGAACAGCACAAGTCACAATAAGTCCAGAATAGTAAAATGAAGTCCTACTATGCATTCTACATGATTCTAGGTCAAGCTAGGCCAAAGTCAACTCTTGGTCAACTCTGGTCAATCCTAGAAGTCAAACTAGGTCAACCAAGTCTAATCAAGTCTAAACTAGGCTATTTAGTCTACACTAGCTAGCACAACCCTAACAAGGCTAGGCAAGCCTATACTAGCTATATCACAACCTAGCTAGTAGCTACTACTAGAATACCTTTACAAGTCTACAATCATCATCACTACACCTATTGATAAAACACTTTACATAGCCCATAATAAAGTACATTAGGACACCACCTGTTTATATACATTACACATAATATATATACACATTATATATATACACTAAATACATACTTTTACATCACACATACATACATACATAGCTATATAATATATATATATACATGTTAATTTATGATGCACCTATATATAGATGTAGAGAGGGAAGGGAAGAGTGTGGGTGTGCAAACATGTGAGGGTGTCAATGTAAGTAGGACTAAAACAGTGAACAAGAAGGCAAAACAGTGTGTGTAATAGGCTAACAGATTAAAATGTAGAGTGAAGTGTGTGTGTGCAGGAAATACAGTGTGCAGGAAATACAGTAAAGAGAGAGAGGAACATGTGTGTGTGATCAGTGAGAGATGCAAAACAGTGTCAAAACAATGTCATGTGTGTGTGTGTGTGTGTGTGTATACTTTGTGTGT
Organism: Iris pallida; assembly: GCA_029216955.1. Classification (NCBI taxonomy): domain Eukaryota; kingdom Viridiplantae; phylum Streptophyta; class Magnoliopsida; order Asparagales; family Iridaceae; genus Iris; species Iris pallida. Next base: position 4,919,448 of record JANAVB010004798.1, read on the forward strand.
GCAGGAAATGCAACAGTGAAGACTAGCCCTAAACTCTCCTTGGTCAGTCCAGATTTTAATTCCTCAATTAAAACTCAGTTTCACCCATAATCCTATTTCAGATTTGCTCTTATATACAAATTCAGGTTTAAGAGATATCAATAACAGTGACATATTGATCTTAATTCAAAATAACAGTCCAAAACAACCCATCAATCTCAGTTTAACTTCAAACCCAGGTTTCACTCCATAAGTTGAACCACACATTTAAACAAGGAAAACAGAGAAATCAGTTTGCAGCATTCAAACAGTCCAGTTTTCAGTCCCAATTGCAAGCTCCCAAAATAATACATAAACTCCACGAAACAACTCCCAAATTGACACACTAACAGTTTAGATATAGGAGTACATATCTAGGAACTAAAACCCAACATATTAGCAGTATTAAATGGTTTAAACTGGTGACAAGTTCCAGTTTCTATGAACTGTATAGAAACAGTCAACAAAACAGTAACTCCAAATTGAGATCAAAACACCACCATAGGCACCCAAAATTGACATACTAGAAGAATTTATATAGGGGAACATGTTAGGGTTTAAATATGTGGCTAAACACCCCTCAAATTAGCCAAAATGTATGGCTAAGTTCACAAATGAAATCTGAAACAAATTGTGGGATAGACAGTTTCAGAGATTGAAAAGTAATGGAAAAAATGGTGGACAGACAACTAAAATGGAATTAGAAAGGTTGGTAATTATACTAGGGTTTGTGCTCGTGTCCAGCAATGTGTTTGTGTCCACCCAAGTGGACACAAACGTGTTCAAACATAATTTAACCAAATCCAATACACAGGACACGGACAGCAGTGTACTGTCTCGTGCACAGGTGCACCTAGGTCTAGGACACGACACAAGTGTCCAAGTGTCTCGTGGTCGTGTCGGCAACTAGGTGGGGTGTCAGGATAGGTGTCTAAGTGCCTGAGTCGTGTCCACGAAGTGTCCAGCTCCGTGTCCAAACTCGTGTCAGTGGCCGACTGTGCGCGTGTGCGTGTGTGTGTAAAACCAATGCACTGGAGATTTCTCCCTCGACACGCCACGTGGTCAATTGAAACTTGACACGTGGCGTGTCAGTCAGTGCCCCGTGGTGTGTGTCGAGTTTCGTGTCCGCTAGCCGCGTGTCGTGTCCGGTGCAGCCCCCGCACAGCAGGACAGTGCAGCCCCAAGCGCGCGCGGATGTGTCCATGTGCCAAAACCGACACGACACAAGGCCAAAACTACCTAAGTCCTCCAAAAACGTGTAAGCGACAACAAAACAAAGATTCCTATTCAAACACAAATCGAAACTAACACGAAAAGTTCCATTGTGGCATTTCCACAAACACGTTGCATACTTCACTGATACGTGTCCTGTTTGGACACGAAAGGACACAAAAACCTAGGGTTTCCTATTCCTACTCTTAGGTTAGGTCTAGGGCTCCCTATTGATGCAAAAATCTCAAGATTCTATGGTGTGGATAGAGAGTTACCTCAATGAATCAAAACTCTCAAAAAGCTTTAATGAGTGATGTTCTCCTTGATGGTGAAACTCCTTCAAATCGTTAGAAAACTGAGAACAACCAAATCCAACAGCAAGAAAACAATAATTAGAACCTATTGCAACTTGTTTGGATTAAAAAGGAGAAAAAATGGATTTTCTAGGGATTTTTGAACATGGGGACTCACCTCTTTCTTCTCTTGCAATAAATTCCTAAGGAAGAGGCTAGCCCTAGATTTTAGGAAAGATTAAATAGTGGAGGAATCCCTAGGTTGGCTGGACAAAATGTTAGGGTTGCTAATTTGGGCTTTGGGCCAAGTCACATAGGCTATGGCTAAGTTGTTTTATTAAATGGTTAGAACCATAAGTCATGACTTATGAAGTTTTAAGCCATATTAGCCTAAACAACTCCAAATCACTCCTAACTAGTTCCAATGACTTAACCCTCATTAAATTAGGTCAAACCAAGGTTACTTAACCTAACTAAGTGGCCATAACCTAGATTAGTCACTAGGTTAGTCTTCTAGTCAACACAAGTCAAAGTCAACTATAGGCCCAAAATCAATTATCCTAAAAATCACCAAAAATCACCAAAAATCACCAAAAATCATATTAATTCTAATAAATCATAATAATACAAAATAATTCCAAAAATTCCCAAAATTTGAAAAATGACTAAAATATCCCCAAGCTAGAAAAGTGGTAGTGACAAATCTACCCTCCTTAAAAGAATTTCGTCCTCGAAATTGAAAGGCAAAATACATCTGATGAGAAGGATAGAAAGTATACCTTACGGTCCAAAAAGATAAGGGTAGCGCTCGCGCATCTCATCCTCCCGCTCCCAGGTAGACTCTCCTGGAGAATGATGCCTCCATACGACGCGTACCAAGGGTATCACCTGGTTCCTCAGAACCTTCTCCCGTCGATCCAGAATCTCTATTGGCTGCTCTGGATAGCTGAGGGAAGGCCCAACCTCTATCTCTGAATGATCGAGTACATGGCTAGGGTCAGCCACGTATCGTCTCAACTGTGATACATGGAATACGTTGTGGACCCCCACAAGTGCAGGCGGTAAGTCTAGCCTGTAAGCCACGTCACCGACTCTTCCGCTGATAAAACACTTTACATAGCCCATAATAAAGTACATTAGGACACCACCTGTTTATATACATATAGATATACATTACACATAATATATATACACATTATATATATAGACACTAAATACATACTTTTACATCACACACACATACATACATAGCTATATAATATATATATACATGTTAATTTATTATGCACCTATATATAGATGTAGAGAGGGAAGGGAAGAGTGTGGGTATGCAAACATGTGAGGGTGTCAATGTAAGTAGGACTGAAACAGTGAACAAGAAGGCAAAACAGTGTGTGTAATAGGCTAACAGATTAAAATGTAGAGTGAAGTGTGTGTGCATGAAATACAGTGTGCATGAAATACAGTAAAGAGAGAGAGAGAGGAACATGTGTGTGTGATCAGTGAGAGATGCAAAACAGTGTCATGTGTGTGTGTGTATACTTTGTGTGTGCAGGAAATGCAACAGTGAAGACTAGTCCTAAACTCCCCTTGGTCAGTCCAGATTTTAATTCCTCAATTAAAACTCAGTTTCACCCATAATCCCATTTCAGTTTTGCTCTTATATACAAATTCAGGTTTAAGAGATATCCATAACAGTGACATATTGATCTTAATTCAAATAACAGTCCAAAACAACCCATCAATCTCAGTTTAACTTCAAACCCAGGTTTCACTCCATAAGTTGAACCACACATTTAAACAAGGAAAACAGAGAAATCAGTTTGCAGCATTCAAACAGTCCAGTTTTCAGTCCCAATTGCAAGCTCCCAAAACAATACATAAACTCCACGAAACAACTCCCAAATTGACACACTAACAGTTTAGATATAGGAGTACATATCTAGGAACTAAAATCCAACATATTAGCGGTATTAAATGGTTTAAACTGGTGACAAGTTCCAGTTTCTATGAACTGTATAGAAACAGTCAACAAAACAGTAACTCCAAATTGAGATCAAAACACCACCATAGGCACCCAAAATTGACATACTAGAAGAATTTATATAGGGGAACATGTTAGGGTTTAAATATGTGGCTAAACACCCCTCAAATTAGCCAAAATGTATGGCTAAGTTCACAAAGTGGACACAAACGCGTCCAAACATAATTTAACCAAATCCAATACACATGACAAGGACAGCAGTGTACTGTCTCGTGCACAGGTGCACCTAGGTCTAGGACACGACACAAGTGTCCAAGTGTCCCGTGGTCGTGTCAGCAGCTAGGTGGGGTGTCAGGGTAGGTGTCTAAGTGCCTGAGTCGTGTCCACGAAGTGTCCAGCTTCATGTCCAAACCCGTGTCAGTGGCCGACTGTGTACGTGTGCGTGTGTGTGTAAAACCAATGCACTGGGGATTTCTTCCTCGACACGCCACGTGGTCATCTGAAACTTGACACGTGGAGTGTCAGTCAGTGCCCCGTGGTGTGTGTCGAGTTTCGTGTCCGCTAGCCGCGTGTCGTATCCGGTGCAGCCCCCGTACAGCAGGACAGTGCAGCCCCAAGCACGCACGGATGTGTCCATGTGCCAAAACCGACACGACACAAGGCCAAAACTACCTCAGTCCCCCAAAAACGTGTAAGCGACAACAAAACAAAGATTCCTATTCAAACACAAATCGAAACTAACACGAAAAGTTCTACTGTGGCATTTCCACAAACACGTTGCATACTTCACTGATACGTGTCCTGTTTGGACACGAAAGGACACAAAAACCTAGGGTTTCCTATTCCTACTGTTAGGTTAGGTCTAGGGCTCCCTATTGATGCAAAAATCTCAGGATTCTATGGTGTGGATAGAGAGTTACCTCAATGAATCAAAACTCTCAAAAAGCTTTAATGAGTGATGTTCTCCTTGATAGTGAAACTCCTCCAAATTGTTAGAAAACTGAGAACAACCAAATCCAACAGCAAGAAAACAATAATTAGAACCTATTGCAACTTGTTTGGATTAAAAAGGAGGAAAATGGATTTTCTAGGGAGTTTTGAACATGGGGACTCACCTCTTTCTTCTCTTGCAATAAATTCCTAAGGAAGAGGCTAGCCCTAGATTTTAGGAGAGATTAAATAGTAGGGGAATCCCTAGGTTGGCTGGACAAAATGTTAGGGTTGCTAATTTGGGCTTTGGGCCAAGTCACATAGGCTATGGCTAAGTTGTTTTATTAAATGGTTAGAACCATAAGTCATAACTTATGAAGTTTTAAGCCATATTAGCCTAAACAACTCCAAATCACTCCTAACTAGTTCCAATGACTTAACCCTCATTAAATTAGGTCAAACCAAGGTTACTTAACCTAACTAAGTGGCCATAACCTAGATTAGTCACTAGGTTAGTCTTCTAGTCAACACAAGTCAAAGTCAACTATAGGCCCAAAATCAATTATCCTAAAAATCACTGAAAATCATATTGATTCTAATAAATCATAATAATACATAATAATTCCAAAAATTCCCAAAATTTGAAAAATGACCAAAATACCCCCAAGCTAGAAAAGTGGTAGTGACAAATCTACCCTCCTTAAAAGAATTTCGTCCTCGAAATTGAAAGGCAAAATACATCTGATGAGAAGGATAGAAAGCATACCTTACGGTCCAAAAAGATAAGGGTAGCGCTCGCGCATCTCATCCTCCCGCTCCCAGGTAGACTCTCCTGGAGAATGATGCCTCCATACGACGCGTACCAGGGGTATCACCTGGTTCCTCAGAACCTTCTCCCGTCGATCCAGAATCTCTACTGGCTGCTCTGGATAGCTGAGAGAAGGCCCAACCTCTATCTCTGAATGATCGAGCACATGGCTAGGGTCAGCCACGTATCGTCTCAACTGTGATATATGGAATACGTTGTGGACCCCCACAAGTGCAGGCGGTAAGTCTAGCCTGTAAGCCACGTCACCGACTCTTCCGCTGATAACGAAAGGGCCGATAAAGCGCGGGCTAAGCTTCCCGCCTCCACCAAAATGTATCGTACTACGAGTCGGAGATATCCTCAAGAAAACCTGGTCTCCGACCTAAACACAAGCAAGGTCTCAATTAATTATAACAAACAAACATGATCAAAACTAACTCCTAGAGACAAGCAAGGTCTCAATTAATTTTTTTGATGTTTCAGAGAACTTTATTTCTCTGTATAAAATTTTTTGTAAAGCAAACTCAAACTTAGCCACGAAGCTAGAGCAGCTTTTTGACCTTCATTCCTCTCTATGACGCGATAGATCGTCAGTAGCTAAGACCATCGATCGTGGGTGCCCCTGTAATGCTCCGTCCTGCTCAGTTCAATCAGAGGAATCAAAATGCCAACGACGTTCGAACATAGCCATGCAATGGCTTTCTCGAAGTTCCGCTCAGTCGAGGCAACTCCTCCCTCAAGTGGGTGGCTTCGGTGAACTTGCCTCAGCTTGGCCATCACACTAATAAAACAAAAAAAATTGTTGCACTGAATAAGATTGATAATAAAAGAAAAACCTACATAGATAAGAGAATAATCATGCATCTGAGTCGAACTGAGTTAAAACATGGAGGTCCCACAGTTGGCTTAGAAATGTGTACGACGTGCTTTCAAATCGAAACTCGATCCTTCGTCCCGTGGCTTGGGAGAAGGAAAGGGTTATGTTGCCACAAGGCTATGGACTTAGCATAGTCATAGGCGTTGCACAACATAAATGCTTGGTAAAGCATGCACTGTCCTACCGTCTAATGCTTGGCAATAATTATTCTACAAGTCTCAGTACATGTTTCCATGGTGTAAGGCTTGGCATAGCCTTTGCTCACCTCATGGGTTAAGTTGTATCACACGGTTTATAGCATGGGTTAAGATACTCAAAGAACACAATTGTTTAAGTTGAGTATGTGCACGTCCCCACGGCTTCATTGGCACGGTCCTACGGTTCTACAGCTGGATATAGCCACATTTTCCAACGGTCTCAAAGCTCGTCATATAAAGTATGACTTGGAGTGGTAGTATCGCATGGGACATAACTGGTTTAAGGCACGAAATACGGTCGTTTCGATGATAAGTATGCCAAGGTCTATGGCACATGTGGAACACGTTTTGTTCAAGTTAAATAGGGAGGCTATGTAGTAGACATTCCCTGGGTTTTAAAGGCTGGAAAGTTCAAGCGATGGTTTGTCGCTGAGGCGGTCCCTCGTTTGGGAGTCTCAACTAAGTAAGGAAAGCACGGTTGATGTGCACTATATGCCAAAAGGATTGAGTCGTACCACAAATTAGGTCATACATTTACTTGAGTCTAGATGAAGTCTCGTAGGTGTGTGGTCATGGAAAACTTGTGCACAAGGACGATGTAATTTCTTCGGACGATATCGGACCGATCCGACCATGGAGAAAATACGATATAGCTGATGCTGGGTAGGCAACCAGAAATTCGATGGACTTTCTTTGGGGCTAGCTACCTGCATTGAATGACCCATCATCTTCCTAGCTATGCCCACGATGGCTAGTTAATACCTGTGACCTTTCATATAGATAAGTTTGTGTGCTGAGTGACAATCCGCATGTACGATGTCAGTCAAATCAAAAAATACAAACACGATACGAATTGAGTCAAGAGGGTATGCACCGTTGGAATACCAGTATGGAGACTAAGATTTGGCTATAAGTAAAGATACGTATTTTGGCACAAGATGTGGCATCGAATATTGAGTCGTTTACTCAGAGTTGCATAAGTTGGGATTTAAGTCATCTCGAGTTATCAAGAAGGACCGTAAGACAAGTTTTTTTAAGTCATATTAAGTTGTGAGACACGACTTCGATGTTGAAGCACGCACTGAGTTTATAGCACAACCAAGTTGTTACATTTCAAATATGGGCCGAAAGACAAGCACGAGTTGTTAAGTTGATGTTGTTGTCACGAGAATGGTCTAAAGGCACAAGGATAAGAAAGTTATCGGTGCGATGGCACGGTGATGGTCTAGAGACACAAAATAGGCCAAGCGTCTATATCCTAAAACTGATCCTAAGGCAATAATAGAAAGACAATCAAAATGGAAGTATGTTGTTCAAATTAAATGAACGTGTTGGTTTTGTATGGGTGGGCGAGGAGCTCACACCACCAGTAGATTGTGTACTAACACCCACACAGTTTTCATGCGCAGGTCACAGGTAGAAATCGATTGGCGTGGAGCCCACTTTGATACATCGAGGCATAGAGTTTTTTGGCGTTTCGAGGCGTACGACCGCATGGAGTCTGGTTTTATACGGGATATAATGTGTAGACATCGCCTATCTGAAGAATCCGCTATCTCGTCAAATTATATTGAGAGATGAGAGAGAGCTGAGTGAAGACCTGTCAATTGGGACGGGCCGGCCCAGTCCAGCATGAGCCCGGCCCAAAAAATTGGCCCATGTGTCGGCCCGGCCCGATTAATCGTGGACCCGGGCCAGCCCGGTCCCGTATATTGGGTTGTGCCGGGCCACGTATATTGACCCATAATTTAGGCCCGGTCCGAAGCCCAAGCCCGACCCGGCCCGGCACGAGGCCTGGCCCGAAGCCCGGCCCGAAGCTTGACCCGGTTGCAACATTCCTGTACAATCTCTTTGATTTGTCCCAAATCCTAGCAACTAACAGCAGTGTTGTCACTTAAACAAGGAAAAAAGAAAAATATGTACACAACAAACAACATACATGCATGCATGTTGTTGTCACTAACAACAGTGTTGTCGCTGAATTCAATTCAATTCATTTAAATATATATTAGTTGCAAGTTGCTGCAACAACAACATACATGCATGCAGCCATGAATGATATATGTATATACTGACCGAATTGAATCAAAATGATGGCCTTCAGTGCGACCGGCCAGTCCCTTATATTGGGTCGCATCCGGCCTGACCCAGTCTAGCCCGGCCAAATTCGGTCCGGCCCTACCCGAAGCCCACCGTGCCGTGGGTCATGTGTCGGGCTGGGCTTAATATTTTTATCCATAGCCCGGCCCAGCCCGGCCCGGCCTGGCTCGCTACCGTTTATGGGCTCAAGAGGCCCGACCCGAGCCCGGTCCAGCCCACTCAAATTTGTGTCGGGTTGGCCCGGCCCGGCCCACTTGACATCTCTAGCTGAGTGATTATATTCTGAACGAAAGTGAGCTTGAGCGACTTGTAATCTTGGCCTCGCGTCACTTATGTAAACTTTGTTTCAATATCAATAAAGATCTATTTGCATGACTTGTGTTTGTTTCAACTTTTTGCTAGTGTTATTCAACTTCTTTGCTTGGGACTTCTGTTGTGACGATCCCGTCGCAAGTCGCTGTAATCAACAGTTATGGAACCCATCTTGCGTGAGCGTAATCTAGGCTCACGCGATATCACGTCTTAGCGAGGACGATCACTTCTGCAAGAGCGGGACGTGACATAATAGTATCAGAGCACGACTTTATGTCCTTGGACTTTAAATAAATTCTTTAACTCTGATGTTGTTTCTGCAAATTATGATATTTTTTTTGCAAATTCTGATTTTGTTTCCATGATTAATACGTTGGCGCTCTCTCTCAAAGTTCTGTGGGATATTCCATACAATAAGTCTATATATTTTGTAAAATCTTACGAAGAAAAATTTGGTTGAATAATGATGGTCTCACGTAGGACATGGTTGGCTAAGTCAGGCTGGGCATATACACCAATAATTGCGTCAACCTTAGCAAAGTCGTATGCAAAATTTAAATTATTTCAGCCAAAAATGAGTTTGACTTGATTCATATTGGATGACTATCGATAGGGGTACCATCGAACGACATTATCGTTGATGCGATATAGTGATGAACGTGCTTAAAATTTGAGGAATGGTTCGAACGGAGATTCGAAGTAATCGGTTGTGATTCAAAATTTGGTTTTAAGGATTAATCGAGTAACTTCATCCCTGATTGGTGGGGATAGTCTCAGGGATGTAGATCAATTGAGGATATAGGATGCCAACGAGTCTTTTAGCAAGTACACTTCTAAACACAAAGCCTTAGAAAGAGTGTTTCAAGTTAGTCGTGACTTGATAGCTATTATAAGTTTGATTCAAATGAACGAAAAGAACGACGTGCATCAGATTGGGATTGAGCAAGTATGAAATACAAAAATGATTGAGTAGGAAAATTGATTCAAAGAAAAGTTAAGGTATAAAGAATGAATGACTCGGTCGAGAAATCAATATGAATCGTATACGAAAAGTTAGCACGATTAAAAGTTAGCGCGCATAAAAATGATTCGAATATATGAGAATGACTCTAAGGATTGGGATAATGATCGAATTTGATCTTGAATATCGAAAAGATTATGGTATATCCAGTTCGGATGATAGCATCAGTTGCACGACTCGGAATTCGTTGCAAAGGAAGATCGTCCGGTTATGTATGTCATCAATGGTATTGAGGCGTATCAAAATTGATAGACAATAACTCGGGGGTACTCTGATTCGAAGAATAACGGTTGTGTAAAATATTATTGTTCAAATGGATGTTATACTTGGAATTTGATAATAATGAAGGATTGGATGACTTAATAAGATAAACTTGAAGTTTGCATGAATAAATAGTGCTCAGACTATGCGAAACAAAAATATTGACGGATTTGGATGATAAATGGAATACGGATGGATATATTACTTGGATGAATTCGAGAGTGTCTTGATTATTTTGATGATAACCACAACATTGACGTTCTTGACTTACGCGAGCGTAACTCCAGCCTCGCACATGCGTCACATTGGATTAGGGCGATCATTCTACGAGAGTGCCGATATGGTGATTCATATCTAGCATGAATGATCGAACTTACGGAAGATCAGGACATGATAATTGGATTACCTTGACTTGGGGTTTGATGTGAAGGTAAATTTGAGAATTGTTTTGATTTGTGATTAACGATAATAAGTTGAGGATTGATTAGGTCCAATGAGCGTATAAAAATAAATTAGTTTAGACTCAGAGCAAGAGTTACGCCCCGAGGAGGACGATTATCCCGTAGGAACGTTGGTATGGTGATTTCATGTCTAGTGTGGATAATCGAAGTTACGGAAGATTGGGACGTGACATATTTTTATACTAGACGACCTTGTGATTGAATACGTAAATTGTATTGAACGACTTAGGGAATATGGTACGAAAATTATGGTTTAGTGACAAATCTTGTCATGGTGTACTTAACTTGGATATAATGGATTGGTGGATTATATCGAACATGTTTGAAGAGATAGACTATGCGAATTGCTAGTTTGGATGTGCGATATGGATATGCCATAGAATTGATTGAGCATGTGAACTTACCGTAGGATGGCTTTGCTGAACGACTCGGACCCTAGAATTGAACACTGCGAATGCGAATAGGAGAATCTATGCTCAAAGTTTAGAAATCGCGAGTGATGTAAGCTTGGGTAGAAAGCTCCGTGCTATCAACTTTGGTTTGACCTTAGGAGTGGGGTCAGTATTGATTTTATTGTTTATGAATGGTGATTCTAATATTGATGTTGACTTTAGCATTGAGAGATGGCCTAGCGGTTAGGCAAGGCGTCCCTGTTTTGAGAGATAGAATTGGTATGATTGATTTTCAGATTGATGGGATGAATCAAATATGTGGAGCTGGATTCACTATCACAAAGCTTGGCTGAAATACATATATTTCAGGGACGCCTTAAATATGTGCAAGATCTAACTAAGTGATACGTTGAATTCAGGTCGGGACTAAAGGAACGGGGAGGTATCGAGGACTTTTAAATCGTATGTTTCAAATGAAATATTAATGGTAGTACGATCGTTGGATTTGAAATAAACTCGAATATTGATCGAGGTATTGATGTAATTCAAGTTTTGGAGATTGGTTAAGGATGGATAATACTGGGTTTCGACTAGTAGATAGCAAATGATCGGTTGGGTTATGTTGGATTCAAGATGTGAAAATAACTAAAATACGAGCGCGGCACAGATTGAAGAAAAGCATAGGATGAGTATGTGCGAGAATCATTGAACGTTGAATCAAATGACAAGTCGATGAGTGTGTACTTAATAAGTGTCGAGGATGAAAGTTTTTCTGAGTAGTGTATAATGTAATGCCTTGTCCCGCTCAGTTCAATCGAAGGAATCAAAATGCCAACGACGTTCGGACTTAGCCATGCAACGGCTTGCTCGAAGTCCCGTTCGGTCGAGACAACTTCTCGCTCAGGTGGATGGCTTCGATGAACTTGCCTCAACTTAGCCTTCACACTAATAAAACAAAACTTTTTGTTGAACTGAATAATCTTGATAATAAAAGAGAACCCACATAGCTAAGGAAATAATCCCGTATCTGAGTCGGATTGAGTTAGAACATGGAAAGGTCCCACAATTGGCTTCGAAACGTGTACGACGTGCTTTCAAATTAAAACTCGGACCTCCGTCCCGTGGCTTGGGAGAAAAAAAGTTGGGTTATGTTGCCATACGGCTATGGACTTAGCATATTCATAGGCGTCGCACAACATAAATGCTTGGTAAAGCATGTACTGTCCTACCATCTAATGCTTGGCATAGCATAATTGTCCCATAAGTCTCAGTGTACGTTTTCATGGTGCAAGGCTTGGCATAGCATTTTCTCGTCTTACGGGTTAAGTTGTATCGCACGATTTATAGCACAAGTTAAGATACTCACAGAACACAATTGTTCAAGTTGAGCACGTGCGCGTATCCACGACTTTATTGGCACTGTCCCACGATTCTACGGCTAGATATAGCAACATGTTTCTATGGTCTTAAGGCTCATCATATATAGTATGACTTGGGCGGTAGTATCGCACGGGATACAACTGGTTTAAGGCAATAAATACGATCGTTTCGATGATAAGTATGCCTCGGTCTATGGCACATATGAAACATATTTTGTTCAAGTTAAATAGGGAGACTATGTAGTAGACGTTCCCTGGGTTTCAAAGACTGGAAAGTTCAAGTGATGGTTTGTCGTCGAGGCAGTCCCTCGTTTAGGAGTCTCAACTAAGTAAGGAAAGCACGGTTGATGTGCACGATATGCAAAAAAGGATTAAATTGTACCATAATTTAGGCCATACATTTATGTGAGTCTAGATGAAGTCTCATAGGTGTGTGGTTATGGACAACTTGTGCACAAGGACGATATTTCTTCGGACGACAACCTGGGGCCACATGATCGATCCGGGCTGGAGGAAACACGGTATATCTGATGCTAGGAAGGAAACTAGGAATTCGATAGACTTTCATTGGGGCTAGCTACCTGCATTGAATGACCCATAGTCTTCCTAGCTATGTCCTCGATGGCTAGTTAATATCAGTGACCTTTCATATAGATAAGTTTGTGTGCTGAGTAGCAATCCGCATGCACGATGTCGGTCGAATCAAAGAAAATGTAAGCATGGTACGAACTGAGACAAGAGAGTATGCACGGTTGCAACACCAGCATGGAACCTAAGATTTGGCTATAAGTAAAGATACGTACTTCGGCACGAGATGTGGCATCGAGTATTGAGTCATTTACTCAGAGTTGCATAAGTTGGGATTTAAGTCATCTTGAGTTCAGTCAAGAAGGGCTGTAAGGCAAGTTTGGTTAAGTCATGTTAAGTTGTGAGGTACTGTAAACCCCCTAAACCTTAAATTTGTTTAAAGAATTTTTATGTAATATATTTTACAGTATTTATTTATATTTGGACTTTTAATTTTTGATTTTTTTAATATATTTTGGGTAGCAAGATAAAAGCTACATCACACACATACATGTATAAAATATACTCGTTTATGTATATATATCAAAAAGGTTTATTATTTTTTTTTACTTTTAGAGTTTATACCATTTGTTGTAGTATAAGTTTAGTAAAATGCTATATAATTCTTTCGTATAAATAAATTATTTTTGTATATCGCTTTTAAATATTTTTCCCTAAAAATACTATACGAGGTCATTATTAAGTTCTTAGAATTTTAGGATTTTATGGCCTCTAGATATATATATATATATATATATATATATATATATATATATATATATATATATATATATATATATTTTACATACATACATATATATATGTGTGTGTGTGTGTGTGTGTGTGTGTGTGTGTGTGTGTGTGTGTGTGTGTGTGTGTGTGTGTGTGTGTGTGTGTGTGTGTGTATTTAAGACAAAAGTATATACATATTAAACTTTTCACTGTTCTACAAAGGGAACATTGATTCTCCCACACGCGTTCCGTTCAAACATAGCAAGGAAATCCTTGCGGATCAAGAATTGATCCTTGATTTAGGATTTTTAACAAACCCAAATCTCTCTCAATCCAATCTAACCAAATCTTAAGCTAATCCTCTCTTTTAGTAAACAAACCTAAAACCTATAAACTAGTCGAGCACTCCTATCACGAAATATCGCGTGATGCAACCTGGGTGCTCAAAAACCTCTCCGATGATTGTGAACCCTTCGTAGGAGCCTGGCGACCCTCCTCTACCGTGCCCGACTAGGAATAGGCAACCATGACACGGAGCAGCGCCTACCTGGCCAACGCAGCCAATGAAGGCCGCCAGAGTAGAGTCCCGTGTTCATCAGATTCGATCACGAGGTATGGCACTTCCCAATCGAATTTCTCTTCATATACAAAACTAAATCCCGAGCAAACTGATCCATTTAGAAGTCGACATATCCGGCCTCTAGTCCCATTAATTATTTTCTGATAGGATCGATTATACTGCCTAGGAATCGATGCAAAAGATCGATGAAAAACTGTTCTAATAAATAGTTTAGAACTGTCAAGTACCCATGTTTAGCACCACTTTGCGATTAACGTGTCGTGGATATTAAAATTATGATTAAACAATCCTATAGCCAACCTATAGGCCTTTAAAACCTTTTTCGTAGAAATTAATTTTGCAAAATGTATGTCGAGGAATCGGATTCCCAAAACCTGTAAAAACCCGTTTTCAAAATAGTAGAAACTTTGTGAAAATCACTGATATGGCATGCGCCCCGACAAATCGGGCGACGTGGTCGCAACCCATGAGCATCGAAAGATGTATATGGGTGTTTTTGGCGTGTGGGATTCGACGAAACTCGATTTCGCTGTGCGTGTGCGACGAAATCGAGACGTATCCGTCGAGATATCCCGTATCGGCCCATTTGCAAACTAGTCCATAACTTTGTGCATGTTCGTCATCTCGAGACAAAACAAGCGCTAACAGGACCATATTATTTTTCTGGTCCTATATGCCAAGTTTGGTCCGATTCTGAGAAGGTCGATCGGACCGCTATTTTGGCGGTCCCGCGACCCGATCCAACAGGCGAATTCATGCACATCCCATCGAAATCCAACTTTGGATATACCATTGGGTTTGTATCGTCATATCGAATCTATAGACATATAGGTTGATAACTTTAGCGACTACAGGTTTTGGCACATTTTTCGGTACAAAGCGGGTCCAACGACGGATACCGTTTTGACCCAAAATTATCGTTTTGCTCATGTGCCCAGAATTAGACTTATGGGTAGGTTATCCTAGCTAACTTGACTATTCTGAACATGTTGGTAATATCTGTTTCAGTCTCCGGAGACTGTTGCGTGAGTTTGATTTTGTGCGGTACACTGAGCGGTTGGTATTATTGGTTTCACCAGTAAAGGACCCCAGGCGAGTACATTTTTGATAGTTTTCATATTTGATCATCTCTATGATTCATATATTTAGTAGTATTTTATATTGATTTCTTGTTGATTCTTGACATGATGATCACACGTGGTAGTAGTTATGGATTCTTTACATATTGTTCGTGACCAACGTTTTACCATGTTCGTGACCTATTTGGATCCATGAGTACTAGTCAGGCGAAAAAAATACTCTAGTAGACATGTAAACAAAACTAAAAATATTCGTGTTTGATACCAGTCGCACACTTCACGTGCGGGATGTCGGATCTATTATTCGTGTCTGATAGTAGTCGCATATTTCATGTACGGGGTGTCGGATTTATCCTTAGCCGTTTACATGTCGAAAGTAGTATTTCAACTCACTAGATATAGAAATTTCTGGTTCTACTTTATACGTTGCTAGTTATATGTATTATCAGTTTCAGTACTCACTTGTCATTATTACCATGCCTGTTTATTTCTATGTTCTATGCTCGCTTGTTCATCGTGTATTTCAGTATTATTTACAGTTTTTATAGGTTTTGACAAATTATTGGAATTGCTGTTAGAATGTTCTCGTTCCATTTCTGACTAGAAACCAACATTTTTTAGGTTAACCGTGATTAATCTTAGCATTGGGGAGATGAGTGTACTGCAGGCAAAATCATAGAAGACTAGTTAGATAGTTGAGTATTTATTCAGTTATTTATTATAAATTGTGAGACATTGTACCTTGTATCAAATATAAATCTTTGAATATTATAATTTTATTTAGTTATTATAAATGAGCATTATTTGTTATTTTGAGCATTGTTGCTAGACAACGTTCTACCGTCGACACTGCAGAGTAGGCTGGCTTGGACACGCGCTCGTATCCCGAAAAACAGGTATGGGTCGTGACAGGCACGGCTTCGAAGCACGCACCGAGTTTATTGCACAACCAAGTTATTGCATTTCAAATATGGGTCGAAAGACAAGCACGAGTTGTTAAGTTAATTTGTTGGCACGATAATGGTCTAGAGGCACAAGGATAAGAAAGTTATCGGTGCGATAGCACGATGATGGTCTAGAGACACAAAATAGGCCAAGCGTTTATGTACTAAAACTGATCCTAAGGCAAGAATAGAAAGACAATCAAAAGGGAACTATGTTGCTCAAATTAAATGAACGTGTTAGTTTTATATGGGTGGGCGAGGAGCTCACACTACCAGTATGATTGTGTACTGACACCCACACAGTTTTCATACGCAGGTCACAGGAAGAAGATCGATTGGCGGGGAGCTCGCTTTGATGCGTTGAGGCACGAAGTTCGTTGGCATTTTGAGGTATACGATCGCATGGAGTCTTGTTTTATACAGGATATAATGTATGGTCATCGCCTATCTGAAGCATCTTTCGCTGGCTCGTCAAATTGTATTGAGAGATCAGAGAGAGCTGAGTGATTATATTATGAGCGAAAGTGAACTTGAGCGACTTGTAATCTTGGCCTTGCACCAGTTATGTAATCTTTGTTTCAATATTAATAAAGAACTATTTGTATGACTTGTGTTTGTTTTAACTTTCTGCTGGTGTTATTCAACTTTTCTGCTTGGGACTTCTGTTGCGACGACCCCATCGTAAGCCGCTGTAATCGACCGCTATGGAACCCGCTTTGTGTGAGCGCAACCTAGACTCATGCGACATCATGCCTTAGCGAAGACGATCGCTCCTGCGGGAGCGGGGCGTGACAGCCCCTCCTCTTTAACATGTTTGTTGGGCTAGCTTTTGAAAATAATCCTAGGTGGCCTGTTCTTTGGAAGAAGTCCTAAAAAATACAAGAATTGAGAAGTTTAAAAGGTACATAGCTTGTTGGAGATCTCATAAGGGAAGGTTCATGTGATATTCTTTTTTTTTTGTATAAACTTTGGTAAAGTTTTTCCTTGATTCAATAAATAATTCTTTTCTTACCCCGTGGACGTAGGCCAATCTTCGTTCAAAACATATTATATTTTTTTGTTCTTGAATTTGCTATTGTTTCAAATATTTGTGCTTTTTTTTTATTCATTATCATAATTACATAAAGCTTTATATACAAATTCTTAGAAAAGGTGTTAGAGCATAATAAAACCAAAGGGATTTTAGTTTTTCAATCAAGGTCAGCAATATGCGACAACATTAGTTTGTTTTCTTTTATTTTAGATCATAAACTTTTAAAGTTGTTGGATCATACATCTTCGATGGAAAGTCCTACTTCGATATTATGGATGACAAATAAAAAAGTTATAAGATAAAAATTTTAACGGTTAAGAAACTTCTTGATGTGACAGGGAAGGGCTAAAATGATCCCTATAAAAGAATGATTATTCAAGGTTATACCAGTAAGGACAAGAAAGCTGCCGACATGAAGGATAATGCATGGGACGACAAGGATCAAGATGCATTGTAGGTTAGAACTTTATTTGACAGATGAGGTGATATATGATATCATGATAGAAACTACTATGTCAAGTTTATGGTTGAATCTAGAGAGTTTGTTTATGTTAAAGTCATTGTCAACAAGTTGTACCTAAAAAATGTCATGTCTCATATCCTGAATACTGAAAAACGATATTTATACTAGGCCAGCTACGCACTACGAAGTACGTACACCGTACTCCAGGTTTCGGTCAAGGTTGTACAAAGACATACAAGTTAGCCTACAATCCATCAGTCAATACCAGGTCTCAATCTTAGGAGTCTCAATCGTATGCAAGTAAACA
Organism: Iris pallida; assembly: GCA_029216955.1. Lineage (NCBI taxonomy): Eukaryota > Viridiplantae > Streptophyta > Magnoliopsida > Asparagales > Iridaceae > Iris > Iris pallida. Next base: position 4,937,398 of record JANAVB010004798.1, read on the forward strand.
ATAGGATAATCGGATATATATTCATGAGAAATATAACAGTAAGGTGTCGCAAACTATATAGATGATCATGAATCTAGTATTACAAAAGGGAATACTAGCAAGGTTGTACAATCATACATGAACATATCTAGCTATAATCTAGAATATCTACAATCATGTTGCCCGCATGTGGGGACATGCTTCCATAACATGAGCTAACACATACTTAATATCTAAATGTCCAAAAAGACATACAATGTATACAAATGGGAGAAGGGATCATAAACCCAATTAGCGCTTGGGAAATGGTCGTTCTGATATGAACCGTTGAGCAAGAGGTACATTAAATCTGTTGGTTCTGCTACAAGATATGGCTAAAAAACCAATGGGTCAACCCTAGATAGCTAGTAACACAATGAGACCTCTAAGGTATGCTAAAACCAACATGCAAGCATAATACGAGAAAAGAGTAAAGAAACACAAGAAAGAAATATACTTGACTGGAATTTAATACTTGACTTGGATAGAAATCAATAAAGTGGTGAATGCTAGAATCATACAATATTCCATCTCAGCCAATCATGAAATATGGATTGATATCGTTAACCTGGTATTAATGAAGGGATAGCGAAGCTCATAAAAAATGTATCGTATGGAAGGAAGTACGATTATTGGTGGTGCATCGTCGTTACAAAGAAACATATAGAGGATTCCACAAAGTTGTGGCATATGTGTCTTGACAATATGAGTGAGAGTCGTCTTGGTGAGTTACACAAAAGAAAGCTTTTAACTAAAGGGATTTATGGAGTGCAAGTTAGATTTCTAGAAGTATTGTACAATGGAAAGGCAACATAACTTGTCTTCAAGCAGGTGGTATAATACAAGATTGAAGGACTTCTCAACTTCATCCACTCAGACATATGGGTGCCATATATCGGTCAGATAAAAGGAGGTGACAAGTAATGCATCAATTTTACATGTGACTTCTGCAAGTTTCATCTCGTGATAACAATATCTATATGGATACCCGTGTGTGTATTCTGTATTTTCTGTATTTTATACTGATCTTCATGATGAAGCAGACGGTCTCGAGTGATAAGTCGTCTTATATCTTGAAGCAAAACACCAACGAGAGGACAAATCTTTCGTAAATGTGGTAAATTCTTCTTTAAGTCTCATTGAGAGCACGCAAATGCAAAGCCATCCTTACCCTCCAATATATAGAAGTGAGAAACCCTATCTTAATCTCTAAGTTAGTCAATAGATCTGAACTGTTGATTTTTGTTGGTGTTTTAGCCTTTAGGCTAGGAAAGATAGTCCCACATCGGCTACACCAAATGGTGAGTATCTCAATATAATGCATTGCTTGTGTTGAGGTGTACACATGAGGTGTGGTTGGGCACAAATGTGTGTCATATGGGAGTATTTTTCTAGAAGGAAAAAGAATTAATTCTAACAAGGATGCAAGTTGATTTTTGTTGTGCGGACTCGAACTCGGACACGGCCTCCAGGTTGTCTCGTGCATGCACGGGAGTGTTCGGGGGATAGATGTGGACTGGCACACTACTATGCTGATTGTGGGATGATCTAAAATATCAAATTCTATTTTTGAGTATTGTTATTTTAGTCCCATATCGGATAAGAGAAAAGGTGAAGTCTCACCCCACTCTATAAATAGAGCCCCTTGGCCTCCTTTGGAAGATGTACCAAGAAAGGAGTTAAGGGAGTCTGTAAAGTCCAGGAAGTCCGTTCAAGTCTTAAATATTGACTTACGAGCGTTCAGAAGTTCTTCGTGAACTTGCTGGTTCCTGGAAGTAGATCGTGGTAGGGCGAATCTTGCTTTGAGCAATGGTGATCTTAATCACCTCAGCAAGAACCTTTCATCTTTTTCTTTCTTCTCTTTTCTCTGAGTTGTAACTCAGTTCTGTCCGTCAGCAACTGCGATTGCGAGAAAGAACGTGAGATTTATTTTTTGATTATTGTTGCTTTTGTAATCAGATTTATATTATAGTGTTCCTCGTGGATCTCGAGAATAATCAGAAGAAGAACGTTTGTTTGAACCTCTGATCCCGACATCTAGTTCTACCATCTTTGATCAAGCCCCTGGACTAACAATCTCAAAGCAAAATCCTTGTAGATGGAGAACAGCCGTGCGAAACTTCTGGATACAAGTTTCAACAATCTTGAAAAGTTCGACGGGGATCATTACAACTCTTGGAAGAGGAAGGTATGCATGAATCTGCAACTGGCAGAGGTAGACTACGTTCTGACAGAACCAAAATCGGAGATTCCAGACCAGTATGATGCTACTGTTCGAGCAGTTGTGATTGCAACCGCAAAGCAGAACAAATGAAGGAGAGGCAAAAATCTCTGCAAGCTGATGATTTTGAACTCCATGGAGGATACTCTGGCAGAGTCATACAATAAGACAGACCATGCTAAGGTCGTCTGGGAGTCTCTAGAGAAGGATTATCAGGCGGATGAGAACCACAACAAGATCCATATGACTGAGAAGGTCTGGAACATGCGATTGGAGGACGACAAGGCGATGTTGCCTCAAGTCAAGGAGTTCCACAAGTTACGTCAAAAACTTGAGGACGATGGCATGCCACTTGTCGACGCTTTTGTCGTAGGGGGTATAGTTGCCAAGCTTTCGTCAGGATGGAGCAGTATTATCTCGGACATGCACATGAAGAAGATGCAAATCAGCCTGGATCAAGTACTTCACAACATCAATGTTAGAGATGAGTTGATGGCTAAAAACAAATTGGGCACATTGTCCAAATAGTTGGCAGAGGCCAACTTGGTGCATGCGGGGGACTCCAAGGGGAAGTATAAGATTTCTCATAACCAAAAGAAGAAGGACTTCAACCATCTGAAGGTGAAGTCGACTTTGTTCAAGTCAAAGCCAAAGCCCAAGTCAGATGTGACTTGCTTCAACTGTAGAAAGAAGAGGCACTATCGTAGAGACTGCAAATCAAAGTCCAAACAGATAGAGCAAGGTGAGCCTAACAAGGTTGTCATGATTGCGCAGGTTGCCATGGCTGGTGTTGACACCGACTGGTGGGTGGACACGGGTGCATCCTGCCATGTTTGCTCTAATAAGGAGTTGTTCACCACATACAAGCTTACATCTGAGAAGGTTATGGTGGCGGACCAGACACAAGCTAAAGTACTGGGGATAGGAACGGTGGTACTGAACATGATCACTTCGGAAAAGTCACTGACGCTTCAAGATGTGAAGCATGTACCGGTGATAGCCAAGAACCTGGTCTCTGAAAGTCTGCTATGTAACGCAGGCTTGAGGATGGACGTCAATGCTGGACAGATAGTGTAACCCCACATTCTTATTTTTTAATTATGAAGTTTTTTCCAAAAAATATAAGTTTGATTATGTAAATCAAATTTTAATAATCTTATAATTTTTGGAGGGGAAATTTTAATTAGTAACAAAGTGGTAAATCCTAAATTAGTTACAACTAATTGGAATGGTCTCCACTCCCTAACAAACTTGTAATAAATTTCCTAACTAATTTTTTTATATTTTGCAATTATTAAAAGAGGGGTCCTTCCTGCATAATAGCCTTTAGGTGGGAGGGTTTTTTTTGTAAATTCGGTTTCACTTTAATATTGAACAGGAGAGAGAATCTCAGTTATTCTCAGCAAAACTCAGCCGAGCCTCCCTCTCATTCTTGGTCTTCTTCTTCCTCATTCCAATTTTTCTTGAACCCTAATTCTAGTCTAGCCATGGCCACGACATGGAGATCTCCTCTGGAAGCTAGCGCTAGTTCGGCTAGGAATCGATCCTTTCCATCGATCGACGACTCTACTCCTTCGACGACGGCGGTGGTCTTCTCCAGTTGATGACTACGATGGCATCTCAACCGACGAAGCGATCATCCACATCTCGGCATCAAGAATCGAAGAATTCGATCGATCGGTTCTTCTTGTGGAGTAGCAAGTGATCTGACCTTGTCGTCAATCATCGACTTCGAATTATGGGACTGGATCTTGATAATTGAATCCAGTGAGTATCAATCTCCTTATTGATTTTCTCTAAATTTTGCTGTGGTGTGTTGGTTTGGTTTGGAATCGAGAGTAGTATTTTTGAGCCAAATTCGAATCATGAGTGGTGAATTGTTGTATGTTGATTCTTTCTTCCATTTCCTAAATCCAGATGATACCAATATCTCTGATACTTTGCTTGATTGTTAACACCCTACAAATGTTTGTTTATTTGTCTCAATAGAGATTTTCATTACCTTCTGCACACGTGAAGCTCGTGTCCGAGTTTGTGGGGGGTTTTTCTTCGACAAAGATTCATCTCAGGTAAATCTTTGTCTCCTACAAAGTTCATATAGAGGTAAGTTTAATTAGATTGTTGTGTCCGTGTCCTGCAGTTGGATGTCAGTGCGTATCCAGTCTTTGAACCCGTTCGGTGCACTCGTGTCCAGGTGTTTTCGCCCAGGTGTCGGATCGTGGCCTTTAGACCATGTCAGCTTTAGCTGTATCATTTTTCCACTGTATCGGCATAGAGTCAGGATGCGGAGATGCCCTGTCCAACAGTCGATTAGTGTTCTGTTTCTTGCGTCCAGTTGTCATTGGTGACAGTAGCAGAATGTTTTGTATTTTAATTGTGGTGTTGATCTAGTGTATTTTCAAATATTTTCTTAGTGTAGATAACCTTTGTTGATAGTGGATCCAATGTTGGAGTTCTGTTGGTTCAGTAATGTTTTCTATAATTTGGATGGGTATACTTGAATGCTATGGAAAGTTTTAATTCAATTGATAGCAATTTTGCACTCGTTGAAATTAGGAGTAGTTTCTTTTATAGCAAGCTTTTGAGTAGGTTCTTTACTGCAAGCTTGGCTTGGGTACCATGATATGGTGATACTTGGTGTTTGATATGTCAATTGATTCCAATAGTACCTTACAATCTGGGCACATCTTCTAATATCAAAAGTTGGACTATCTTAGAATCTACAAGAGTGCAATGCATATAGAGTTGCCTAGTATAGGTTGTAATAGAGTCAACTGAGGCTATACTTCTTTCCTTTGAGTGTTGGTTAGTTCAATACAACCTTACTGCTGAGTTCTTTTAATTGTTTATTGGTCGATGATCTATGGTTGGGGTTTGTAACTAGTACGAATCAGTATGGTAGTATCTTTGTTCAGTAAGCCAAATCGAGTTATGAGTTGAGTTATAAGATGAGTATAGATAGATAGTCAATAGATCGCTATTTATTAGAATCTAATCATTAACCAAATTGTACCTATGATCAGGAGGACATCCAATATTACTACCTACCCTCGATCACCCTGAGCAAGGCAAGTATACTCCTTGGACTTGTCCATTTTTTTATGTCTTGTATTCGTGCTTGTATCTTCTGGTTGACACGATGTTTCACGAGATTGTATTGTATCTTGTTCCTTGATTTTACTTGTGTTTGGGAGCGGAAATACTACAAATGTGTGATCAAACCCGAATTACTATTCATGTGCATAGCTTAGGCCCCACGTCGTGTACGCGTATCATATCCCTATTTTAGAAATAGGTATATGACCGTATTTCGTATTTGGGTGGTTTTCAGATTTCGTATTGGTTTAAAAAAATTATTTATTTTTCTGGATTAGGATTTGTTTTCGTCGTAGGGTCTGGACTCTTGGTTATCGTTACCGTATTAATTTACTGGTTTGTATTATTTTATTATTATTTTGGAGTTGGTGTTTTAGTTCCATTGTTATAATTACTCTTATTATTATTATTGATTTTATTACCTAACCTAACTCCTCCCCTTACCTAACCCTAACCCAACCCATGCACTCATCTCTCTCTCTCCCCTACACGAACAGCCGCCACCCCCTCCCTCACTCTTCTCTCTCCCCCTCTCCCGATCCCTCACTCTCCTCTCCCCCACTTCTCAGTTCTCTCTCTCTCACTCGCTCTCAGCCCCCTCTCCCTTATCTCTCTTCCCCTCTCCCTCGAGCTCCCGCTCGTCCCCTGCGCCCGGCCAGCTCCGCCGCGGCCATGCCTTCCGCCGCCACCATCATCCACCAGCACCGCCACCGCCTTCACCGCCTCCTCCCTGAGCTTCCTCTTCTCGGAGCCGCCACCGTCGGCTACCGTCTCCGTCACCACTTCCGCGACCACCACTGCCCCCTTTCTCCTCCGGCCCCCTGAGCGCCGCCGGCGCCCTCGTCTCCACCGCCACCGCCCTCATCATCGTCGCCGTCGCCGTCTCCCTCTCGGCCGGCCTCCTCCGTCGCCACCAGCACCACCACCGCTGCTGCTGCTGCCCCTCCGTCGGAGCCCGACCGAACCCGGTGAGCCCCGATCTCCCCCGCCCTTCCTTTCCTCTTCTCCCCGGTGGCCAGCACCACCGTCGTGTCGGTGAGCCCCAATCTTTATTACAGTTTGTATCAATAAAGTTTTCCCAGAATTCTTTATCCCTCGGTAATAAAGATTACAAGAATTCTGGGAAAATTACAACTATAGGAATCCAATCTTGATGACGATTGCTTTATCCCTTGGACGATGTGAACTTTGAAGACGAAGCCTTTGAAGTTGAAAACAACTCTAGGAAATTGAAGGCAAAAGCCTCTGAAGTTGAAGACAAAAGTCTCGGAAGAATGCAGCAGCACTTTGGCAAGAACTCCTGAACTCTCTGATTTCTGATCTCTGATCCTGATCCCCTTGAAATGAAGACTTGAAACTCTATTTATAGAGTTCTGAAAATAACTAACTTTCAGTTATTTTGGACTGTGCAAGCTGATTTGCGCAGCAACTGGTTTGCGCAACACTGGATTGCGCAGACAGTTATTGGATCGTGGGCTAACTATCTGAGACACATGGCATTATTTGATTGAAATGCGCATGATCGTGCATAGACAGTTGCCACGTAATGAGCAATTGATGGCATGAATACCACATATAATTGGTCAGTTATATTGGTAGAATGCGCAAAGTGAACTGCGCAGAAATGGTTTGCGCAACCACGAATTACGTATGAATGGTTTGCGCAACCACGAATTGCGCTGCCACCTGTCAGCCGCCCTCGAGCACTGTGCGGCAGTCAAAAACTGAACAGCCTCCTCGTTATTCGTGTTGTCAGCTGTCAGGAAGATCTGATTTGATTCAGTCAATGATGACTTCTGCCACGTCAGCCTGCGCAGTTGGGAACATGCGCAAACCAACCTGCGCAAAGTGATGTCTGCGCAATCTGTTGTCTGCGCAATTCATCAAAATGATGAATATCTTGAATTTTTGACTTTGTTGATTGATGCAACTTAATTTTTTAGGACCTACACCCATTGGACTCTTGACTCGTGACTTTTTCTTTAGATGGTGTTCTAGTTTAGTTTGTTATCCCATTGTCTGTCCTGTCCGCCGGACTGTGTAAGGAGAGTGGTTCTACTCGGGTGAGGGTCTGCAACCCTGGTCCTTGTTTGGTTTAAGGGTTGTGGATCTGATCCAGAGTGGTTCACACAATCCTTGCCATCTTTCGACGGCGTTGATTAGTGTTGACCCGTGTGTTGGGATTATGATCTTATTCGAGGATTGACTATGAGGAGATAGGATATTGAGATAGTGATTATGGTAGACTAAGTGGATTCTTAGATAGTGTTGCTAGTTCTTTGGTGATGTCTAATTTGATCAGATATGTCTTTGAGGACTTTTGGATTTTGATACTGGTACGAGTGTCTCGCGGAACGAGGAGAATATCGAGGGTATTATTATATAATTTTTACTCGACTTCCCAAACGCCCAATCCGGTGCCTTTGTGTATTCCGGTAGTTAGAGAACCTGGTTGATTGCTGTGTCTTGGTAGTTGAGGGACTTGTTTTCTAGTGGCTTGTGATCATTGACTAGGAGGATTCTTGTGAGTCTGAGGGCCTAGTATTGTTAGGGGGAATGAGATTGGTATTTGATGGTTGTCTTTATTGACGTGATATTCACTCCCTTATGGATGTGAGGCACTTGATAGATTGATCTGGTGGATAGACCGACTTGATGATTGGAGCTGTAGGCTCCTATATATGCTTGAGATGTTATTATAGTAGAGGTTCTGATCTTGTACTTGACCTGATATCCATGCCACGATATGGACAGATGACTTCTTGTGACTGACAGAGTTGTCCTTGTCCCAGACCTGACTACCTGTATCCGTACTATAAGTCCAGCTTACCCTGTGAGGTACTGGCCCTGACATTGCACTGCGGTGCCCTTTGTCTATTGGCACTTTGAGGTGCTACTTCCATGATTATATGGCATTGCGATGCCATCTTGATATTCTGGCTATATTATATGATTACCTGCACGGGTATCTGGTAGTTGGCCTATAGTCTTAGCGTGGTTAGGATTGCTTGCTTGCTTGTTGCATAATACTAAGGATGGATCACAACTGGGACTATAGGTGCCGAGGCTGATTCTTACTTAGCATTTCCGTACTGAGGTACGACATCTAGGAGGATGAGCATGTGACCACGGCATATGATTTCGGATAAATGTAGGGTTAATCTAGGCAACTAAAATGGTAGAAGCATTGGAAGGGAACGGAATCCCGAGATCGTGCATTACCGGCCGCCACAGGACTCGTCCTGGCGCGTCGGGGTTGGCCGCCACGGATATGGCAGTATCCGACTACTATATGTACTCCTGCTTAGCACGGTAGCCTTCCGAGGGGCCGTACATACCTACCTGCTATGCGTTATTTGGCCTCGCTAGCCCTTGCGGGATATGGCACGATCTGAGGATTCCTATATTGCATTGTTGGGATAACCCAACCTCCACATAGACAGCCGTAGGCATTTGAGTGGCTGCTTATTTATATAATTGTTTGGCTTGTTGCTTGCTAAGCTGGCTGGCACGTAACTGCTGTCCCGGTGCAGTAATTCATTCCCTTGTTCTTGTTTGATGTAGGGATGGGTTACTGTTCCGATGACAGACTACGAGTTTCAGTTGGCAATGCAAGCATTAGTGGATGTTAGGATGATTGTGATGATTGTTGGTTACTTACGTACTAGTAATTGGATTGCTGCCTTATATTCTGTAATCGTGCGTTGGTACCGCACGATCTCTTACCTTATTTACTGTTTTTACATGCTATTCCTGTCATATTATATCCTGCTGGTTTTTTTCGCCCGTCCTTGAGCCTTCCTTTCTGGTACTTGCTACGGTTGGCCTGACCAACCCTGGATTGTTTCCAGATTGCCTGTGACCGACCATGTAGATCTTCCAGACTTGACTTGGAGGACGTGCTTCAGTTTCTGATCATGAGGGAACTGTGTGGGAAGGTATTCTTGTCTACATTATTTCTTATTGTAGACTCTCTGATTACCATATGAGTATTTCCTATTTTTCATATGATTATCTCTCTTGTCATTATTTCATTGGTTATTGCCTGTGGATATGAGATCATATTTAGGCCATAGACTGCTTGCATGCTAGGATACCCAGCAAGATTGACAGCCACGATCGCCGTATGACGTTTTATACCTCATACGGAGTAGCTGGCCTAGTCCGTCCCAGTATTTCGGTACTGGGGCGTGACAACGCGGGACCGAAGCCGTACCATTTCATGTTCCCTGAATCTACCCAAGACGATCACACACTTCTGGATGTATTTTGATATATTGCATACTTCAGGTTCATGGTGTATTTCATGTTCAGGTTTCATTTCATGTTCCTTATATTTATTTTTCAGTATTCATGTTCAGGTTTCATGTCATGTTCTCATTTTTCGTACTTTATATTTTTCATGTATTCATTTCCATACCATGATGTTCATGTTCATTTCCTTGGATATACTTAGCTCCGCTCCTGACTAGGATATGTTGCAGGTGTACTTGCAGGGTACCATTCTACTCTATGGACCAGAGCCCAGGATATTAGCTGAGCAGGATAGAGCCATGACTTAGCTTGAGGTTTCAGGTTTAGATGATTTTAGCTCTTCCTCTAGATATTATATGTTATGAGTTCATAGTATTTTTCTAGTACTTTTATGATATAATGATCGATGGATTATGGTGATCATTCTGGGAACGTTTTATAGATGCTGTGATTGTACACATTCATGTTTATCTGGTTAAATTTCCCTAGCTTGGTACAGCTTACTTCGTCGTGTCTAATGTCGAAGGCTGGGCATGTCCGACTCGTGTCCGATTATTTGGGAGTGGGTCATGACAGATAGTGATGTCCTACAAAGGAACATACTTCGGATAAGCTTATTGTACCGAAAGGATGTTCAAACTTCAAGTTGTAACTCCTGCAAAAATGATTAATGTCGTTTTTTCTTCTGGTTATTCTCTTGAGTTATGGCATAATAGACTAGGACATGTTCATTGTAAAAGAATAAACAAAATGTCTAGTCTAGGACTTATCTCCAAATATGGGGGTAAGAAGGTGGAGAAGTGTGAGGTTTGTGCACAGACAAAGATCACTAGAAAACCGTTCAAATGGGTGAATCGAAGTACAGATCTTCTGGAGTTGGTACATTCAGATATCTGTGACTTCAGACAGTTCTCCACAAAGGCCAAGATAAAGTATTTTATTACATTCATCGATGACTACTCGAAGTATGCGTTCGTCTGTCTGTGCAAGACTAAAGATGAAGCATTCGAGAAGTTCAAGGAGTTCAGGGCTGAGGCTGAATGTCAAACTGGGCAACAACTCAAGAGACTCAGAAGTGATCGAGACGGAGAGTACATGTCTATTGAATTTGCATCGTTCTGCAGAGAACATGGAATTGTTAATATGAAAACTGCTCCGTATTCTCCTCAATCAAATGGAGTAGCCGAAAGAAAGAACGGAACGTTGACAGAGATGATGAACTCAATGTTGTTGACTGCAGGTCTTCCAAACTTCTTCTGGAGAGAAGCTGCGTTAACGGCTACGTTCATTCTGAACAGAGTTCCGTATGTAGGTTCCGAAGTCACTCCTCATGAACTCTGGTTCAAAGTCAGACCCAACTTGAACATCATTCGAGTATGGGGGTGCCTGGCATATGTGAAACTTCCGGACTTGAAGATTCAGAAGCTTGGGACAAGGATTACAAAGACGATATTCTTGGGGTATGCTGAGAAAAGTGATGCTCGTGAGGTTTCTTGATGTTGAAACCAATCAAATCATTAAATCTCGCGACACCAAATTCTTTGAAGATAAATTTACGAGGCACAAGAACATTGTTATCGTGGACATTTCGGAGAATAATATGAGTGCACAGGAGGCTATCACTTCCAAAGAAGATACAGTCCGAGAAAAAGAAATTATCATACCAGAGACAATTGTTGATCCGCTTACCTATGATGAGGCGATGAAGACCAGAGACTACTGTCTTCTGGAGGGAGGCTATCAATGATGAGTATGACTCTATAACCTCTAACAATACGTGGGTGTTGGTCGATCTGCTTGAAGAGCTAAACCAATCGGATGCAAGTGGATCTTCAAGAATAAGATGAAGGTCGATGGAACTATTGACAAGTTCAAAGCAAGGCTGGTAGCCAAAGGGTTTTCTCAGAAGCAGGGGATCGACTACATCGACATATATGCTCCAGTAGCACGGATGACAACTATCAGGATATTGATTGCTCTGAGTGCAATTCACAAGCTTGTCATACATCAGATGGATGTGAAGACAACATTCTTGAATGGAGAGTTGACCCAAGAGATCTACATGCAATAGCCAGAAGGATTTATCGTCAAGGGCCTTGAAGACAAAGTCTGCAGGTTGGTGAGATCTCTATACGGTCTGAAGCAAGATCCCAAGATGTGGCACGAGAAGTTTGACAAAGTCATTAGATCAAACGGCTACATGGTCAGTGGGACGGACAAATGTGTTTACACAAAGTTCACTGATAGGAGAGGAGTTATCGTTTGTCTATACGTGGACGATATGCTGATCCTGGGTACGAATCTAGCACGTGTCACTGAGACAAAGAAGTTCCTCTCATCTAAGTTCAGTATGAAGGACTTAGGGGAAGCTAATGTTATCATAGGGATAAAGATCATCCGGACAGACACTGGAGTGGCGCTGTCATAGTCTCATTACATTGAGAAGATGCTCACACGCTATGGATATCAGGATCTTCCAGGGATCAATACTCCTTACAGGTGTGACAAGAAGCTTAAGCCAAATCCTAGGGAAAGCATTAAGCAGCTGGAGTACTCAAGCGTCATCGGGAGTTTGATGTATGTAACTACTGCCACAAGGCCTGACATAGCTTTCGCCGTGGGGATGCTGAGTCAATTCACGAGCAACCCAGGTGTGCAGCACTGGAAGGCCGTGAAGAGAGTTATGAGATATCTCAAGAGGACTCAGAAGTATGCACCGCACTACAGTGGATATCTGACAGTAGTGGAAGGCTTCAGTAATACAAGCTGATTTTCAGAAGCATAGAGCAAAAGGTCCACAGGAGGATACATCTTCTCCATGGGTGGAGCTGTTATATCATGAAAGTCGAAGAAGCAGACAATGCTCTCTCATTCCTCAATAGAATTTGAGTTCTTTGCACTGGCTGTTGCAGCAGAAGAAGCAAAATGGCTTCGGAAGCTCATGTATGATCTTCTAGTAGTTGGTGCACAGATTTCGGCGGTACCGATATACTGTGACAACCAGGCAGCTGTCACGCCCCGATCCCGCTAGGGTCGTCCGTCTTGTCTGGATCCCTACGGGATCGATCGTCCTCGCTAAGGCGTGATGCCGTGCAAGCCTAAGTTGCGCTTGCACAAGGCCATGCACCTGCACAAAATAACTAGTCAAGCAAAAATACACGCACACACCCATTTATTGCAGAAAACCTAATATTTGACACAGAGATTTGAAATAGAAATACTTCTTTTATTGATAAACTTGATAGGAATACAAGTACAAAGCTTTACAAACTCAGATTTGCCTTATCTTGGCTACATGATTCACTTTAAAACTCTCTTTTGAAAATAGTCACAATGCCCATACATCATATTCCTTTATTACATGCTGGAAATGAAAATACACCTTCAAAGGAAAAGAAACTTGCAACTTGACTAGAAAAGAAAAATAAGCTTCGAGGCAATCCACGAGCTCTACTGGGCTAGACGAGCTTCAGTGCCTCACTTTAAATCCCCCTGTCTCCTTTGCTTTCTTAAAAGGATGCCCACAACGTGGGTCAGCACACATCATGTACTGGCGAGCGGCTTTTGGCCGAACTTGCAAAACTCTACACTAAATCAACATATGGAGCTAACATTTTACTAGTGACATTTCTACTTATCTAGGTTCTTTTTAATAATTCATAAGAACAGGATAGTAGAATAATTCATAAGCAACTTACCATCGCCGACAGTCATCCCTGCACAAGACATGTTAGCACAATTTGCATAACGAGTAATACATGTTTCATTCTTCCAGATATTGAAGTTATAATTCGGGTCATGCAGTGTAGTGCCCCGTCCCGCAAAGTCAATCGGAGGAATTGAAATGCCGACGGCGTTGGAACTTAGCCTTGCAACGGCTGCTCGAAGGTTCGCTCGTCCGAGGCGACTCCTCGCACAGGTGGGGGAAACTTCATCTTTAGCCTTCACTTAATAACTCGCTTGTTTTCAACTTGCACAAGTAGGCTAATCTAAAAGCTACGAACGCACATAGCTAAGGGAACAATCTCGTCGGGTCGAAATGCCCTAGAACATGGAAAATGGTCCCACGGTCAACATAGAAGTCGGCTCAGCGTGCTTTCAAATGACACTCGATCCTTCGATCCCGTGGCTTGGGAGAAGGAAGTTGGCTTAAGTTGCTAAGTTGTCCCGACACTTGAAATAGCCTAAGTCATAGGCGTCGCCCGCGTGAATGCTTGCTAATGTATGCACGGTCCCGTCATGTTGCCCTGACACTCAAATCAGCCTAAGTCATAGGCGTCGCCCGCATGAATGCTTAACAAAGCATGCACGGTCCTATCCCGCAAGGCTTGGCATAGCCTTCGCACGTCCCGCAAGTTAAGTCGTCTTGCACGGCTCGTTGGCTAAGTCTAGGCACGAACTTGGTTGTTCAAGTCGACCCCGTGTATAGCACGTTCCCTCGACATGGAGCTCGGCGTAGTCCTTGCTCGTCGAGTCATTGCCCGAATAAGTTAGACAAGCGATGTGCTGGGCTATCGAAGCCATTTCTAGCACTGTTCCGCTTTATCTGCGGTTGTCAAGTCGCGTATTCCCTTGAGAACAAGGCTCGTCGTATAAGAATATGACTTGAGCGTTAGCGTCGCCTATAGAACTAGGCCTGTCTAAGGCACGAGTTACGATCGGTTTAGTGAAAAGCTTGCCACGAACAAAGGAAGTCTACGCGACTGGTTGTCGCCGAGATCGGTCCCGCTACTTGGGAGTCTCGCTAACTCATGATATGTCCCGCACACGAGATCGGTCCCCTGGCTTGGGAGTCTCGCTAAGTCTTGATATGTACCGCACACGAGATCGGTCCCGCGACTTGGGAGTCTCGTTAAGTCTCGATAGAAAGAAGGAATGCATGGTCATGTTGAGAAAGGACTGGATAGACTGGATAGATCGAGTATGCATGGTCATTGGGTAACTTGTCGACAAGGTGTAGTCTTCTCGAGTGATCACCGGAGCACCGGGATCATTCGGCCCGGGGGAAGCGAGTGTGGCTCAAAGTAGGATGCTGGATGACCGCATGGGAGAGTTCGACCCCACCGGGCTAGCTATCCGTGTAGGTACAGGTCAATATCCCACGAGCCATGTCCAAGATAGCTTGAAATTGCTAGTGACCACTCATGTAGATGTGTCAGCAATAGCGGCACACCGCGTGTATGCCTTTGGATTTGGGTCTAGAGCTTGAATGCAGGTCTAGTCGGTAACACAAGGTCTGGGCCTAAGACTGGGCTGCAACATAGGCACCGTGCTTGGCACGATAGATTGGCGTTGGGATGTCCATGAGATCGATGCTAGGTTTGGCAAGTCTTGTCTAAGTTGGTTCATGATTCGAATAGAAGGGCCGCAAGGCGGCAGCATGATAAGTCTTGATATGTTGCGAGGTGCGGCCTCAATCTCGAAGCACGGACAAGTCTAAGCAAAGTCTAGAGGCACGACCTGCATGAGTCGTTCCCCCTTGACGTCGCTAGTATGAGAATTGGTCTAGTAGGCTTGAGTTTAAGTAAAAGTCTTGGCACGGCCGAGTGCGCATAAATTGCTCCTCAGCGAAGCACTGTCCCGAACATGTTAAGTTACGAACAGAATATGGCACGACCCTGCCGTCCCGAGTTCAAGTTTGGTCAAGTTCATACTCAATGAGGCACTGCCTCGATCGAAATACAAGCTGGTATTATAGCACGACCATGTAGTTGCACGTCGAGTTGGTTAGACGTCAAGTCTTGAAACTAATCCTAAGGCAAGACTAGAAAGACAATCGAAAGGGTTTTTAAACTGCACAAAGTAAATGAACGTGTCGGTTATGTATGGGTGGGCGAGAAGCTCACTCCACCAGTACAGTTGAGTACTGACACCCACACAGTGTTCATGTGCAGGCTCAGGTAGAAGCTCGTGGCACGGAGCTCGCTTGGATGCGTCGAGGCACGGAGTTCCTTAGCGACTCGAAGCGTGCGGCCGCGTGGATTGAAGACTTATACAGGACATAATGTATGGACATTACCTCCCGAAGCTTTCGCTGACATCAAACATTGTATCGAGAGATGAGAGAGAGCAGAGTGAATTGTAAATGAGAGAAAAGTGAGCACGAGAGACCTGTAATTTGGCCTTGCGCCCACATGTGTAATCTTGTATTCAATATCAATAAAAGAGTTTCTTTTTGAATGACTTGTGTTCATGTGTGCTTGTTCTAAATTCTGCTGTGTATTCAATGTATCTGCTTGGGACTTCTGTACGACGACCATGTCGCCGTCGCTGCAAATCGGCCGTTATGGAACCTTCCTTGCACGAGCGCAATCTAGGCTCGTGCGGCATCACGCCTTAGCGAGGACGATCGCTCCTACGGAAGCAGGGCGTGACATAATGGTATCAGAGCACGGCTTTATGTCCTTGGACTTCACGTCGAAATTCTCAGTTTTGAAAGCTCGTTGTTGGAAAAATAAGTGTGCGCTCTCTCTCGAATGTCCCTCGGTATGTCCATACAATAAGTCTAAATATTTTCAAAAGCTCGTGCAAGCGTTCAACCAAACGCATCGGTTGGCTATCGTCGAACGCATTTGTAGGCCTTTGTGCCGAACGATGTTAAACTTGACTCGATAGAGAACACATGCTAAGTTAACATGTCGCGTGCGTGCCTTACTAGTCATATGTTGACCCTAGCAATTGAGCGTGCAAACTCGAATATAGTCCGCATGGGATAGCCATGCGCACGGCCTTTTGGCTAAGTTACATCGCGTATCGCGCACCTCGACTTATTGGTGCAAACGAATTACAAGCGATATCAAGTATCGCTCGATCGGGAACGGAGATACACTTAGAGTGTCTATCGATAGGAACGCTATCGAGTTAACGCTTAGGCATACATGGAATATTGGATTTGGATTTCGAGGATTAGTGCGAACGACTTAGTACGTCAATGCGACGTGAGCGACTACGCTAGCGATTCGTCGAACGAATCCGATAGACGTCTTAGCGAATGACGCGGATGTGATTGTAGGCTAGATCGGATGGCTCAAATCCGAGTGGTGTATGGTTTGTCTTGGAAATCATTCGAGCAAATATTGAGGATTATGAGTATGTCGTTGGGCGATGCGATCGCGCAAAGCCTTAGGGCGCGTCACGCTTAGTTGATCGTGACTTCGAATATCCCGAACGAGCATCTCGTTCGAACAACTTGCGAATAGGCAACGCGAGTTAGAAAACGATATCGAAATGATTCGGAACGATGAATGAAAATGAATGGTTTTGATCGAGGAAACTTAGAGGATCGCGCGTACGATATCGGATTGATGCAAATGAAATGTGTAAAACCCCTAAATTTCTACTATTTTTTTTATTTGCATGGATTTAAAATTTTCTGTACTGTATGTCACGTAGTCGTATTGTACGTCGTATGCAAAATTTTCGTTTGCTCGACGAGTACGAATATGTGCGAGCGTACATATTTTATAAAAATATTTTCTTTTCTATTTTAATATCCACTTTCAAAATTATATAATTATTATTATTGCTATAAAAAGCCTTTTGTTTCTAAAAAGTTATTAATAATAAATAATTTGTATACTAGAAAAGCTTAATTATGTAAAGGATATTTGTTGCATACAAATATTTCGTTATTTAATTATTTATTGGTCTATTTTAAATAAAAGTATAATTTTCTAGATTTATTAATATTAGTATTTTATTATTCAAAAAGGATATTTATAAATATTTATTATTTTCGAAATTATTATTATTAATATTATTGGAAAAATATATTTCAAAATTTTTGTAGAGATTTAATTCTTGATTTGAATCTATGATTTAATTAAATAAGTATCTATATTTGGAAATTGGTTTATCTTAATTGTTTTTAAAATAAAGGATAGGATTTTGATTAGATTAGATTTGGATAGGATTTTGATTAGATTTAATTGCCTTTAAATTTAATTTGGAACTATCTACTGTTGGGTTTTAAATATCCTAGTCCATATCTAAGTGGGAATTCCCACATCCTATAAATATAGGCAGATACTCCTCCACATTATTCATCTTCCATGAATTCCTTCATAAAATTTCACAACCCAATGGTGAGTGCCTCGTGTCCGTGTTCCATCGTCCAATTCTTATTCCATGTTTTATTTACATATACAGCTTTATCTTTTCCGTGTCGGACACCCCCGACACAAATCAAATCCTAATCCTATCCCTAACCACCGACCAAACCCCGACCCAGCCATCTTCCCTAGATCACCACCACGACGACTTCTCGACCGTCACAGTTATCGACACCTTCGACCACAACCTTGTTGCCGCCATCAGCACAACCGACCCCCGCCTCCGTCTCCGCCACCAACAGAAAACTCCGGCCAGCCTCAACCCAGTCCCCTGTCCGCCAAACCCGCAACCCAACACCTGGCCTTCCCGACACCACCCACAGCCACCAGCCGACAACCAAGGCCATCACCACCACCATCTTCGTCATCGTCATCACACAACCACCGCCACCACGCCCAGCCGTCCGGCCACCACCATCCGCGACTCCAAAACCCACAACCAACAGAAACAGAAGGAAAAAAAAATTACAACCACCACACTCACCTACTCCGCCGTCGTGTGCCACGCCTCCGGCCGTCGACGTCCTTCCTCCGCCTAGCTACCGCGACCGCCGCTGCAAGTCGTACCCTCGTCGCAAACCCGTCGGTCACCCGAGTCCACCGCCGACCTCCGCGCAGTGTGCCCTAGCCGCGCCGCCCATTCCGGCGCTGCTCCCCCACGCGCCGCCCGCTCAAACTTCCCCTCCGCCGCGAGCGTCTCAACCCTCTCCGATCCGTCCGCTCCCCTCTCTTCCTTCTCCTCCGCCGCACCCCCGATCTCTCCTCCGCCCGACTCCTTGGGCCGCCCCGTTCACCCCCGTCAGCTCCACCGAGCTCTCCCGCTTCTTCCCTAACCCCTCTCCGCTCCTTTTCACCAACCCTCTCAGACTTTCTCCTCTTTTTCGATCTCCTTCTACCTCTCCATTATTTTTTTTTGATTTTTTCTCCTTTCTCTTTCTTCTGAGAACAGCTTTGGAGGAGTCTAGGAGAGTTCTCCTTGTATTAAATGTTCTCCTCGAAAGAGGAGAACAGCTTTGCTTGAGTGTTCCCCATGTATCTCCTTAACAGCTTTGCTTTTTATTATTACTTTATTTTATCTTTTGTTAAAATTTTTCTTTTCTTATTGTTTTTAATCATTATTATTATTATTATTATTATTATATTTCATTTCCTGAACATTTTATTATTATTATTATTATTATTATTAGTTATGATTAGTTATTATTACTGTTATTATTATTATTATTCTTAATATTATTATTACTATTATTATTTCCTATTACTATTATTATGATGAACAGAGCTGCATTCCTTTTTATTTTATTATCATAAATTTTGTGTTTATTATTATTATTATTAATAATAATTTTGTTATAACACTCCTGCACATATATTAGTAGTAATATTTTGTGAGAGTAGTATATTATATTTTTTATATTAAAAATATATAGTTTCAAAAATTATAACACAATGCTTGGTGTTTTAAATAAAATTTAGTTTCACTATCTCAAATTATATTTTTACAAAAGTTAATATTTTAGTCTAAAAATAATTTATGATTCTTTCAAATATTCTCTTAGAAAGTATTTTTAACTAATAAAAATATAGTTTTCAATTATAATAAATATTTTTCCAAAATAGTTATTTATTTACTTTTCTTTAATTTCCAAACCTTGACCCTTGCTAGTCATATTTCCATCTTCTTACAAATCCCGGACTTTCCTATGTCATCCCTAACAAATTTGACTCTTCCGGACTCAATGACACGATCCGTGCCGCCATCCGAGGTCTCCTTGCATAGTGTTTCCACCGAAGTTGCAGATCGTGCCACATCGATCATCACAGCACACCAGGCGTCCTACCAGGCAAGACACCTTGCCATTAGCTGTTTAATTATTTTAGCTCATATTTCATGCATGTTCATTATTTTCTTTATGCAAAATAAACTGTGATACATGGCATAACTATTCATTTATATTTTCTGCTGTGTATTATTTTTCTTACAAATTAAACCTAGATTTAAGGGACCACCTTGTGTGTCGCATTCATTGGCCTTGACACGTTGTAAACACGAAGTTGTGTGTCGCATGTAGAATACGAAAGTGCGTGATTGGCTGGCCACCAGTACGTACAAGCCGTGCGATAGGAATAACCGCTAATAGAGGTTGCATGCTAGTTTGACTTAGCGATTATAGTGGTTTATGTTGTGGATACAACACAGTAGGCATTGGGCGGGGAGGACAATTCCTTAGCGTATGGGCTTCGATGCACTTCCCTTGTGACCCGGACTCTCCGCTGGAGATACGGGGTTGATGACCCAAGATTATTGACGGCCATTGACGATTCTGCGGAACGTCATGCTCTTCCTGCTGGGGCCTCTGGTGCCCAAGGGGGACTACGTCGATCCTATTCAGCCATGGCCCATGCGTAGGAAGGATTGTTCTTAACAACATTTCACTTAGAATGGTAGGCTACCCTATCCGTTAGGTACGAGTACTTTTGGTTTGGGTACTTGTATCTGACCGTGACTTGGAACAATAACTTGTCGCGGATTAGTTCGTCACATCTTGTCCTTGTTTGGTTGTAGGTGTGACTTACTACTTTGATGAGAAGGTATTGAACCTTGTTGGGGTCCGGATACCATATCGGATTCTTAGCATGGAAAGATACGTCGCCGTGAATTAGTTTACCATCTCCTGTCCTTGTTTGGTTGGGGGGATGGTACGCTCGTTCAGTAGGTGTGTATTGGACTATGTTATAAATTCGATTTACTTATTTATTGAGCAATATTTATTCAGTTTATATGGCATGCTATGATGTGTCTTGTTACGTCCCTCTGAGGACCTGGTTGTCTTGCCAGGTGTGTGCTATTGTCTTTTGCAGGTGCTTTCGCTCTAGTCGTGATCTTCGCTATTTCTTCGAGGATGATTGCATTTGGATCGTCTTCGCTTCGCTCGCCGCTCATTTTATTTCCCATGTATTTTATTTTCCTTATTTTGTTGGTAGTAGATTTGTCTCCGCCCAACATATTGTATCAAAACAAATTCATTCTCATTATATGATCTTTTATTCATTTATTCTGTGTGGATGAGATTAGTATTGGTTCTACTGCATTTTACAGCTTATGTATTTATACGAGGCTTCCATATATTGGAGTATACTTCGTATGAATACAGCTGGCATGTCTACGTTCCTAGTCCTACGTATTCTGAGACTGGGGCGTTACAAATGTGACTTGAGTTTCAAACAACGATCTTGAAACGAGCTTGAGAAATGGCGATCGAACTTGATCTTGAACATTAAGGAATGGTGGAATATCCAACTCGGACAATAGCATCAGTCGCACGACTCGAAATTGGTTGCAAAGGAAGATCGTCAGGTTACGCATATCGTCGATGGTATTGAGGCGTATCAAAGATCGATATGCGATAACTCGGGGGTACTCTGACTCGGCGAATGACGATTGTGCAAATGTTATTGTTTCGATGGATGCTATACTCGGGATATTGAAACGTGTCGAGGAAAAGAGAAACTTGGCTCAAGGATTTTCTTGTTGAACGAATGACAAACGGACTATCAAAATTGAAATCTTGACTTGGATGGAAATGAAATGTTTGGATTTACTTTGTCGATAACCACAACTTCGACATTCTTGTCTTATGCGAGCGCAACTCCAGCCTCGCAGATACGTCGTGCCGATTAGGACGATCACTCCGCGTGAGCGCTGATTGCTTCGACTTGTGGTTTGACGCGAAGGTGACTCGAGAATGAATTTATGTGCTTGAAGAATTGAACTTGAGGATTGAGTATGTCCAATCCGCGTATCGAGGATGAGTTAGTCTAAACTAAAACAAGAGTTACGCCCCGATAAGAATAATTATTCCACGGGAGCGTTGCATGGTGATTCATGAACCACCATGGATAATCGGACTCGCGTGAGATTGGGGCGCAACGTATTGTCGAGCTAGATGACCTCGTGATCGAATACATGAATTGGTTAGAATTGGTGATTTGAATGTATTTAAATACGCGCAACGAATGCATTGATGCGAATAGGTGATCGTGCTCGATGTTTAGAAATCTGAGTGACGCGAGCTTGGGTAGAAAATCACGTACTACCGACTTTGGTTTGACCCGAGGATTGGGGTCAGTATTGGCATTATTGTTGGAGAACTATGATTCCAATCCTGACATTGACTTAGCCTCGCAAAGATTGGCCTAGCGGTTAGGCGAAATGCCCCTGTTGTAAGAGTTATCAATCGAAGAATTGATCTTGAGGATTGGTTTGAATGGATATCATGAATCACGAATGTAGGAAACCCTACTCACAAGACTCGGCTGACATGCATATATTTCAGGGACGCCTGAGTATGTGCACGAGGCGACTCGAGTGAGAATGACAAATTCTCTATCATGCGGCTTGGTTGAATGCATGTATTTTGGGGACGTTTAGAATGTGTGCACGATCCAGCCAAATCATACATTGAGTTCCAGCGAGACTTGAAGAATGGAAATGGTCGAGATCTTGAAATCATGTTAACGGAAAGTTTGATAGTCATACGAGCGTGGCTTGGAATCGAAGAAACGCATAGGCGAAGTGTGTACAATAGTTCCGTGTCTTGGCCCGATTGAATCTTGGCCATAGAAATGGTAGGATGGCTTGCCTTCAGGAAAGTCTCGAGGACGAGACTTGTTCTGAGTGGTGTATGTTGTAGTGCCCCGTCCCACAAAGTCAATCGGAGGAATCGAAACGCCGACGGCGTTGGAACTTAGCCTTGCAACGGCTGCTCGAAGGCTCGCTCGTCCGAGGTGACTCCTCGCACAGGTGGGGGAGTTTCGGTGAACTCACGTCATCTTTAGCCTTCACTTAATAACTCGCTTGTTTTCAACTTGTACAAGTAGGCTAATCTAAAAGCTACGAACGCACATAACTAAGGGAACAATCCCGGCGGGTAGAAATGTCCTAGAACATGGAAAATGGTCCCACGGTCAACATAGAAGTCGGCTCAGCGTGCTTTTAAATGACACTCGATCCTTCGATCCCGTGGCTTGGGAGAAGGAAGTTGGCTTAAGTTGCTAAGTTGTCCCGACACTTGAAATAGCCTAAGTCATATGCGTCGCCCGCGTGAATGCTTGCTAATGCATGCACGGTCCCGTCATGTTGCCCCGACACTCAAATCAGCCTAAGTCATAGACGTCGTCCGCATGAATGCTTAACAAAGCATGCACGGTCCTATCCCGCAAGGCTTGGCATAGCCTTCGCACGTCCCGTAAGTTAAGTCATCTTGCACGGCTCGTTGGCTAAGTCTAGGCACGAACTTGGTTGTTCAAGTCAACCCCGTGCATAGCACGTTCCCTCGATATGGAGCTCGGCGTAGTCCTTGCTCGTCGAGTCATTGCCCGAATAAGTTAGACAAGAGATGTGCTGGGCTATCGAAGCCATTTCTAGCACTGTCCCGCTCTATCTGCGGTTGTCAAGTCGCGTAATCCCTTGAGAACAAGGCTCGTCGTATAAGTATATGACTTGAGCGTTAGCGTCGCCTATAGAACCAGGCCTGTCTAAGGCACGAGTTACGATCGGTTTAGTGAAAAGCTTGCCACGAACAAAGGAAGTCCACGCGACTGGTTGTCGCCGAGATCGGTCCCGCTACTTGGGAGTCTCTCTAACTCATGATATGTCCCGCACACGAGATCGGTCCCCTGGCTTGGGAGTCTCGCTAAGTCTTGATATGTACCGCACACGAGATCGGTCCCGCGGCTTGGGAGTCTCGTTAAGTCTCGATAGAAAGAAGGAATGCATGGTCATGTTGAGAAAGGACTGGATAGACTGGATAGATTGAGTATGCATGGTCATTGGGCAACTTGTCGACAAAGTGTAGTCTTCTCGAGTGATCACCGGGGCACCGGGATCATTCGGCCCGGGGGAAGCGAGTGTGGCTCAAAGTAGGATGCTGGATGACCGCATGGGAGAGTTCGACCCCACCGGGCTAGCTATCCGTGTAGGTACAGGTCAATATCCCACGAGCCATGTCCAAGATAGCTTGAAATTGCTAGTGACCACTCATGTAGATGTGTCGGCAATAGCGGCACACCGCGTGTATGCCTTTGGATTTGGGTCTAGAGCTTGAATGCAGGTCTAGTCGGTAACACAAGGTCTGGGCCTAAGACTGGGCTGTAACATAGGCACCGTGCTTGGCACGATAGATTGGCGTCGGGATGTCCATGAGATCGATGCTAGGTTTGGCAAGTCTTGTCTAAGTTGGTTCATGATTCGAATAGAAGGGCCGCAAGGCGGCAGCATGATAAGTCTTGATATGTTGCGAGGTGCGGCCTCAATCTCGAAGCACGGACAAGTCTAAGCAAAGTCTAGAGGCACGACCTGCATGAGTCGTTCCCCCTTGACGTCGCTAGCATGAGAATTGGTCTAGTAGGCTTGAGTTTAAGTAAAAGTCTTGGCACGGCCGAGTGCACATAAATTGCTCCTCAGCGAAGCACTGTCCCGAACATGTTAAGTTACAAACAGAATATGGCACGACCCTGCCGTCCCGAGTTCAAGTTTGGTCAAGTTCATACTCAATGAGGCACTGCCTCGATCGAAATACAAGCTGGTATTGTAGCACGACCATGTCGTTGCACGTCGAGTTGGTTAGACGTCAAGTCTTAAAACTGATCCTAAGGCAAGACTAGAAAGACAATCGAAAGGGTTTTTAAACTGCACAAAGTAAATGAACGTGTCGGTTATGTATGGGTGGGCGAGAAGCTCACTCCACCAGTACAGTTGAGTACTGACACCCACACAGTGTTCATGTGCAGGCTAATATAGGAGCTCGTGGCACGGAGCTCGCTTGGATGCGTCGAGGCACGGAGTTCCTTGGCGACTCGAAGCGTGTGGCCGCGTGGATTGAAGACTTATACAAGACATAATGTATGGACATAGCCTCCCGAAGCTTCCGCTGACATCAAACATTGTATCGAGAGATGAGAGAGAGCAGAGTGAATTGTAAATGAGAGAAAAGTGAGCACGAGAGACGTGTAATTTGGCCTTACGCCCACATGTGTAATCTTGTATTCAATATCAATAAAAGAGTTTTTTTTGAATGACTTGTGTTCATGTGTGCTTGTTCTAAATTCCGCTGCGTATTCAATGTATCTGCTCGGGACTTCTGTGCGACGACCATGTCGCCGCCGCTGCAAATCAGCCGTTATGGAACCTACCTTGTACGAGCACAATCTAGGCTCGTACGGCATCACGCCTTAGCGAGGACGATCGCTCCTACGGGAGCGGGGCGTGACATGCAGGTGGCCTATTCTACATGTTGGTCCATGGGGTATCCCCATGATTAGTCGCTGTGACTCTCCAGTTCAGCTCGTCGCTAAGGACTCAGATATCCACTCCCATTTTCACATGGAGGCCCTAATATCTCCTAGGCCGAGCGATTCCAGGTGCCCCCAGATACCACCCGAGAGACAAATATTTCCTTGTACACAAGTTATCCGAGACCAAATACATGCTCTAGCAGTTCTATCAGATGAGACAGAATTGGACATATGCACAGATATACGACAAGTTTATTTCGTGCCTTCTTGTTCATCTCAACACGTACAAGTTCGTCTGTACATGTCTAAATTTTTCAAGCATACTTAGTAACCGAACAGATGATCATTCTTATGAGCAGATAGAGTAGCAATACATAATCTTGCATTTGATTCAATTCAATTATCTTCTCTTATCTTTTGTTGTGTGGTATCGTTGATCATAGGGACAAGGCAACAGAGTGGACTAGAGATTATTTTTATTAGGCGTACAGATCAATGTTTGTTCGGTTGAAGCAACTCACTGAGATGAATCTTAGTTGAGAGAAGGAGGGACTTCACGTGCCGTTCACGAACAGTTCACGCGTCCTACATTGGCACCAATAGTTGATTAGCATACTTTGGTCTCTTTATTTCAAGATTCAGAATGAATGCGATGAAAGCGAACAATGAAAACCAATCATCGAAAACCAACACGAAAACGCATTCATCAAAACCAAGCAGCGAAAGAAAACATCTAACAAAACTCTTGGATTCATTTCAATGGAAGCCAATCCATCAATTGGAAAGGTTCATTGCATTTCATCCGTTATGAATCGATACCGGCAAAGGTTTCCCCGAATACTCAGTTCAAGACTGAGTCAGCAAGCCGTAGGTATGACATAGTAGACCGCGAGGGGCGGGACACTACAACAGCTGCTGCGGTGGCATCAAATGATCTCTTCAATGGTAAGAAGAGGACTGTGCGATTGAGGCACATGACGGTGAATGATCTGATAAAAACTGGAGTCATTACCGTGATTGATGTTCGGAGTCAAGAAAATCTGGCCGATCCATTCACCAAAGGTCTCAAGCGCCAGCTGGTCGAGGACACAGCAATTATGATGATCTTGAAGACGATGTGATATTCTGTCTTTGTAATTCTACCATAAAGTTTTATACTATTCGTTCAAAAAGAAATCTACTAGGTATCTAACTTTGGTTCAAAGAAGGACCACTGACGGAGAGAATATCTGGAACTGTGAATAGTCCTTTGAGACACTAAGGGGTTACGGACCCATAACCACTGTTGTCTACTATCTATTCTCTTAAAAGAACAAGTCCTGTGGGAGGATGGCTTCGACGCCTTAATGAGTTCTCAGGTATTTCGAATGTCTGGTGTGCTCTACAGGAAGCACGGTAGCACAACACAACAAAGGAGCGTAAGGTCTCCATGCTACAGTGGTGTGACACCACCAAGAGGTTCCTCGGTATAGATAATGTCTCGGCTTTGCGAGCCATGTCACAGCGGCGTAGCACCGCATATAGGCAGGTAGCCTAATGTTGTAGAATAAAGAGTGGTAGTCAGCACTACAAAGAGGCCGATAACCTCATGTTACAGTGGTGTGACACCACCAAGAGGTACCTAGAGTGGGTAAAGCCTCAGCTATGCGAGCCATGTCACAGCGGCGTAACACCGCAAGGAAGCGCAAGGCTTCATGCTGGGTAGTTTGGCACTACAAAGAGGCTGGGACCTCATGCTGCAGTGGCGTGACACCACGATGAGGTGTAGCCTTGGCTTTGGGCCATGTCATAGTGGGGTAGCACCGCAAGGAAGCACAAGGCTTCATGCCAAAGGACTCTTTAAAAGAACTCACCTAGAATGTATGGAAAGAGATTCAGGTCGTCTCTTGAGGGTAAACTTGTAGACGCCCATGATACATACACCGAAATCAGGCATGCACAGGGCCTTTAATGTGCAACCGGAAGCACAGTTGATGTTATTATGTGAGTGGAAAAAATTGTAGTCATGGTGTAGAATTCAAGGCTTAGTCCATTCTTGTATCATATTGTTATTTGACCCATGCGGAAAGATTCAAGTCGTCAGCGACATCTCTCCTAATGCATAATGGGCAGTCACTGTGAGGAACGCTCAACCCATATATTGAGATATATGGGGGATTGTTGGTGTTTTTGCCTTTAGACTAGGAAAGATAGTCCCACATCAGCTACACCAAATGGTGAATATCTCAATATAATGCATTGCTTGTGTTGAGGTGTGCACATGAGGTGTGGTGGGGCACAAGTGTGTGTCATGTGGGAGTATTTTTCTAGAAGGAAAAATGATTAATTCCAACAAGGATGCAAGTTAATTTTTGTTGTGCGGACTCGGACTCGGACACGGACTCCAGGTTGTCTTGTGCATGCACGGGAGTGTTCAGGGGGTAGGCGTGGACTGGCACACTACTATGCTGATTGTGGGATGATCTAAAATATCAAACTCTATTTTTGAGTATTGGTATTTTAGTCCCACGTCATCGGATAGGAGAAAAGGTGAAGTCTCACTCCACTCTATAAATAGAGCCCCTTGGCCTCCTTTGGAAGATGCACCAAGAAGAGAGTTAAGGGAGTCTGTAAAGTCCAGGAAGTCTGTTCAAGTCTCAAATATTGACTTACGAGCGTTCCAAAAGTTCTTCGTGAACTTGCTGGTTCTTAGAAGCAGATCGTGGTGGGACGAATCTTGCTTTGAGGAACGGTGATCTTAATCACCCCAGCAAGAACCTTTCATCTTCTTCTTTCTTCTCTTTTCTCTGAGTTGTAACTCAGTTCTGTCCGTCAGCAACTGCGATTGCGAGAAAGAACGTGGGATTTATTTTCTAATTAATGTTACTTCTGTAATCAGATTTATATTATAGTGTTTTTCGTGCATCTCGAGAATAATCAGAAGGGAACGTTTGTTTGAACCTCTGATCTCGACATCTAATTGTCATCTTTAATCAAGCCCCGGGACTAACAATTTCTGATCATAGTCATGCCCAAATTATATGCTAATAAGTCTGAACAATACGTATAGTATTGGTGTAGGTGCTTTGGTCCACATTGGCCCCTGCCGGTCAACGCAAGTATTTCTCCGTCGTTGACTCCGCGACCTCTGTCGAGAACTCTAGGCTACTCCAATCTTCTTGACATAGGAGCTGGATACCTAGCAGAAAACCAGAAGAAAAACTAGTCACCAATGAGTTCATATGTATAATTTGAACCATTAAACAGCCACTGTAAAGATCTATGGCCTTCCAAATTGCTCTACTGATCATATCTATTGCAGCAGCCAGGGAATGGTCCCCAACACGATGCTGGCCACGGGATCTTGTCGTCTAAGAATGGAGATAAAGGGGGCAAATTGATGTAGACTCCACACCTTCTCAATCAGGTTCTCATTACCCACCCTTCACAATTAGCCCTAGCTAGTGATTACCAAGCTAGTAATTAAATTCCTTTTTTTACTTTTGAAAGGAAATTCCAATTTTCTTTTGGGTTAATTCTCAACTTGATTATTTGAAAAACCATTTACTTTTTTTTATTTTACTTTTTATTTATGTATGTCTCAAGGCTTATGGATACAAAACACTGATCCAACATTCACATTTCAGAGTGTCAGTAACTTGTGACAATTTAATACGAAGAGGAATGATTGTAGAGTTATCTATATGTGAATATATGTGAAGGGTCTAATAGTTTCTACGTTTCTATTGCTTGCTTTCTTTTTTTCTTCTTCTGAACTTTCCCATGTCCATATTGAAGGACATTATTGGTTGGGTAGCTATCAATCAATTTCCAGCAAACATATCTACGAGAGAACTTTCACTGTAAGTTTGTAGATATATGGATGGTGGTGTAAGAGAACAATCAATCATAGCACAACCAACATTTATCGCGAGACTGACAATGGTTGGTGCAGGACCACGGGCACGGGCACGGACACCATTGGTCTCGTAGGAGTAGGGGTAGTTAGATGGTTACATGTAACTTCCAGGTGTGGTAGGGTTTGCTTGTTTCAACTTCGACAATCGCTATAAAAGCAAAGGTAATGTCCCCCAGGGGTACTGCCTTTCATCCATCTTTCATCCATCTGCACCATATATTTGTAATCTATCCACCGTACATCATCTGTTTCATGATATCATTTTACAAAAACGGAAACATATGTCACGTTTTCTACTAGCAATCAAATGTATATGCATGATATATTATCTTTAATTGTGTTTCACTAATAAAGAGTCGACCAAATGTTCCGTTAACTACCAACCACATAAGAATTACACCTAAAAATTGTATGATACAGAAAATTTTGATAGTATTATCACTTTGAACTTACTTTTGGGCTGGTCCATGAGGGTGGGGTTATATGTTCTCTCTCTTCATTTAAAAGCACTGTACGTACAATGTGAAGGATCTCAACTGCAAAACGAATTGATAAATGACAGGCCAACCTTCTCCTCCTACCATAGGCTGGTGTGAGGCTTTTCGGAGCGATATCACGTGAACCTCGCTCGATATCTTCAGCTTCTTCTTCTCCTTTCTCCTTCTTCTCATCAGCTTCTCCGAGTTTAGAC
Organism: Iris pallida; assembly: GCA_029216955.1. Taxonomy (NCBI): domain Eukaryota; kingdom Viridiplantae; phylum Streptophyta; class Magnoliopsida; order Asparagales; family Iridaceae; genus Iris; species Iris pallida. Next base: position 4,966,983 of record JANAVB010004798.1, read on the forward strand.
AGCTCGAGTGTTGATGTACCTACAGAAGGAGGACCACAACAGCACCACCATGCATTGCTCACTATCCCCACTTGCATCAACATCTTTATCATCGTCGCCTCCACCATTCCGCGCAACCCTTTTGTGTGGGACTAGCTAGCTCTGCTGCACTCACTCACTACCTTTACTGTTCAAATTTAATGATATGACAAGCGTGTGTGTGTGTGTGTCAGTGTGGGTAAAAATGGCATGCGGGTGAGTAGGTGCCACTTCATGCACATTTTAGGAAGCTTTTTTTTTTTTGCCTTTTATGTGATCATATATATGTGTACTTCCTTTTTACCTTTTTTTTTATAGTTCATGGATGAAAACTATTCAAAAACTTTATAGGTCTAATCATCATGTGGATTGCAAATTATTTACTCAAATTATAGGGCACTTCATTCTTTATTCAGGACTAGTCCATCATTACGTCTAGTCCAGTTTAGACGAACTTTTACTCAGAACAGCCCATTTTCTACTAGTGACTCCCCCCCCCCCCCCCCCAACCACACACACACACACACACAAACCCTCTCAAACCGTTTCATTTCTAATTTCCACTCTCTCTCTCTTCTCAAACACTCTCAAACCTAAACTCATTTTTCTCCACCACCTCCACTTATCAAAACTCTTCTCTTCAAGACCTCTCAAACTTAAATCTCTTTTCCTCCTCCTCCTCCTCTTGCTGCTGCCAACGAGCTTGACACGCTACCGATACTTCCATACATCATTTCTTAGAACTGACAACACAAAAAACAAAAACAAAAACAAAAACAAAAACTTAAATGGTCGTTGCCAAAATTTTGATGTTATATGCATGATTGGAATGGGGTTTGGAGAAATAGAATGGGAGGGATTTGAAATTTTTGGACGAATTTTGAAGTTTCGAACCCATAAATTTCGAAGTTGGGAAGTCTGACACAGTCGCGTCTGGAAATATGTCACGACCCGCACCCAGTGTAGGGGCACGAGAAGTGGGTACGTCCAGCCTACGCCGCAGTGTCGGCGGTAGAACGCTGTCCTAGGTTACTATCTAATCAACAACTCACGCAATTATATAATGTACTTGTCAAATCTCAACTCCGAACGGAGGACAAGTATAGATATAATGAAATCTCAATCACAGTATAAGCACGATAAGATAATACAGAAGTTTATAACTAAAGACCAAACAACAATTATCAACTACTAAATAATAATAATATCTCAAACAAACTCATATCTCAAGTTATTACAATTCAAGTTCTAAAACATGAAAACTAAACCAAGTCTACCAGTGTCACGACCCGCACCCGCTATAAGAGCACGTGCACGTGACAACGCCCAGCCCTCACCGTAAAAACGGCGTGGAACGCTGTAGGTTTTTCTACTCTAAACAGTTTATATATATATATATATCAAAAACCTGTCGAGAATATGGTCAACTCCGAACGGAGGACAAGCAATGAATATATATGAGTACTCAATCACAACTCTAAGATAACAAAGTAAAGACTGAAAGATAAAGACAACAAGACGATAATAAAATAATAACATGTCAAGTCCAACACAAAATATATACAAGTCCAAGTCTCTAATACAATCCATAGTAATAACAGTCTCAAAAGTAGCTGGAAACAAAGTCCAGTACAAAGACCTACTCTAACTAAGCAAGTGGTAAGGTCTCGTCAGGCGGAGCTAAGCCCTGCTGGACCAAAGTCTCCAAGTCTACGCCCACTACGTCATCCGGACCGTAGTAGGTACAATAATCTCCCTCGTCAGCATCTGTAATATTTGTCAACATATCCTGTCAGGATGGAACGAGTACAATCTACTAACAACAGTTCACAAGATATGACAAAAGCTATAAGACAGTAAATAGAGAGTATATACAAGAAAATCATGGAATGTACATGTGAGTATCATGGCAAGGTAAGCTGTAAAACTAGAGCTAGAACAAGGCAAGTAAACTGATCATGGCATGTACAAGAATCAAGAATCATATATCTAGGTGTGTGAGTACTAGTTTCAACATGTGGCCGGCTTGGGTCTGCACAAGGTCTACTGGCCTGGTTAATCATACGTGGAGTGTATGATTAACACTCACAAGGTCTAGAAGAATAACAAGGTGGATAATGACCACATGTCTACACTAGTGCTCCCCGTCCCCGACTGGTAGAGTGGATCCAAGCAAGACACGTTATGACACGGGATTCTACGAGAAGGGAGCAAGTCTCCTCGAGAATCGGTGTCCATATACTGCACAAGAACTACAAAGGGCTTGTACAAGATATATCAAGATAACGAGGAATAACATCTCATGTCGGGATCCATGAATACCAATCCGTGTGACCAATGTGTCGAGAACAAGCATATCTACACTAATTACATGAATTATAACAATCATCGTAAATTAAAAAAGTGTCAGAGAATGTACTCGCCTGTAATATGGTATGATATGTCAACTGGAGCAAATACAGCATCTCGAGGACCTATAGAGAACAAGACGTATCAATACTATGTTTAGGAAGTAAAGTCAAATCAATTTAAATCCTATTAAGTCATTCTAGGTCAAGACGCGTCAACTAGACTGTACGAGGTCAATCTAAGTAATTTTAGTTCTAGCTAGGTCATACTGGGTCAATGCAAGTCAAATGGAATTAATCTAGGTCGATTTGAGTCAACGGTTGACTTACAGTTGACTTTTGGTCAACTGGTCAACTCTGGTCAACTCTGGTCAACTCTGGTCAACCCTAGGTCAATCCTAGGTCAATGGTGACTAATAGTTGACTTTTGGTCAACTACTCAAGTCTAATGGAATTTGGGACTAAATTGGGTAAAGTGTTGACCGATAGTTGACTTTTGGTCCAAAAAGTCAACCGTGGTCAACCGGAGTCAAGACTAGGTCTAGGCGACTATTTCTAATTATTACCTACCTCTACAACCCATATCCAAGTCCATCTTGGACTTCGAAACTCGAATCTTGGCCGTAGGCCAATTTCCTAATTTACCTTTTCTAAGGTAAATTCCTAGCCTAGGTGAAAACCTAGTTAGCCTACCTACGCTTGTTATTTTGACCCGAGCTCCCTAGGGTAGTAAGGTACTAGCCTATACATATATTACCTACCAAGATACCTAAGTAAAGTGGACGTCTAGTCCATGATACGGCCCATTGCCGATATCTTGAATATTTCAAGATACGCAATGGTACGGCGCGATACCGGCGCCCTACGACCCCGATTTTCTCTCGGGAGCTTATTCGCAAAATCTAATTCACGTAATCTTGGTCTACGCCAAGTTTCATCGCGTTCCGATACTCCGGGCTCCGTTTCACCCTCTAACTCGCTCTCCTCCATTTCTATTTCCTCTATTTCTACTTCTCATTCACTTCATATTCTAATTCTCCTTCTTCTTATCTTCTTCTCCTAATTTCCTTCTCTTTCTTCCCTTTCTAATTCCTAATCTCTTTTCTCCCCTTCTTTCCTAGTCTATTTCTCTTCCTAACCTCTTCTTATTCTTTCATTCTAATTTCCTCTTCTTCTCTTCCCTACTTCTTCTAATTTCTTCTAATCTTTTCCTCTTCTCTTCTTCTTATTCTCTCCTTCCAATTTCTTCTTCTATCTAACTCTCTAATTATCTAACTATACATATATATATATACATATATATATAATGGGGGGTATAAGGGGGTTTAAGGGGGCTGAATATGGGGGGGAGCTGCTCATTGTTGCTACTGCTGTTTGCTCCTGCTGATGCAGCTGCGCTTGCTGCTGCCACTCCTCTTCCTCCCTCTCATCTATCTCTCTCTCTCTCTCTCTCTCTCTCTCTCTCTCTCTCTATATATATATATATAGACACACAAACACCCTCATATCAACATATATATATACATACATACACACACATATATATATATGTATATAAATACACACACACACACATTTAGATATATATACATATAGACACACACACTCTCACAAACACATACACACACATACACCACCACTCTCTCACACACTCACTACCAATATCACCATCACCACTCTCATTCCTCTACACACATATACACAAATTCATATATAATTATTATACACACACACACACACACACACACACACACACATATATATATATATATATATATATATATATATATATATATATATATATATATATATATATATATATATATATATATACACACACATACATATATACATATATACATCCCACTCTAATTAGAAAACCCCTAATTAATCCTCTAACCTAGATTTTTAGGAAACCTACAATTTTCTATGGGCAAAGTGTAGAGAATCCTCTTCTCTACACTTATTGTGAAAGCAATAAATGGAAAAGGTGAATTAATGATGAATTAAATTCATACCTAGAATAGGTTTCTTTGGAGAGAGAGAGAGCTTTGAAAAGAAAGAAAGAATTTGAGAGAGAGAGAGAGAGCTTTCTTAACGAGGAAGAAAGGAGGGGCTCCTACTCATGGCCGGCCAAGTGTGTGGGGGAGGGGGGGTTATTGGGTTTTGGGTGGGATCCAATAGCCCCTCCAAACCCATTAGACTTAGGTTGGGTTTGGTTTATTTCGGTTTGGTTCGGTTTGGTTCTAATGAACTAATTAAGTCTCTAAAATGACTAATTAAGCCATAGAAGTTGGGTTTATGATTTCTAACCTAATTATGATGGTATGTGGGCCAAGTCCAGCTAGTATGTGGGTCCCGTTAGGGTCCAGGCTACCCGGGTCTCTAATTTGAGTCCGAATTGGATAAAATCCAAACCAAACCAAATAAATCCCCAAAAATCACATAAAATAAATAAAAATTCCTAAAAATTATAAAACTTGAAAATGATGAAAATACCCCTAATTTGAAAACTGGGGGTGACAAATCAACCCTCCTTAAAAAATTTCGTCCTCGAAATTGAATGAGAACTAACACAGCAATCATGAATAGAACAAGGAAAGAAAAGAAAGAATTTTACCTCAAGGCTCGAAGAGATATGGGAATCGCTCTCGCATGTCGTCCTCTCTCTCCCAGGTGGACTCACCTGGAGAGTGGTGTCTCCATGCAACGCGAACCAAGGGAATGACCTGGTTCCGGAGCACCTTCTCTCTTCGGTCCAAGATCTCGACCGGCTTCTCTGGATAGCTGAGTGTCGGTCCCACCTCGATCTCGGAGTGGTTCAATACGTGACTGGGATCTGCCACGTACCGTCTCAGCTGCGACACGTGGAACACGCAGTGCACTCCCTCTAGTACAGGCGGTAACTCCAGTCGGTAAGCCACTGCACCGACCCTGCCCAAGATACGGAATGGTCCGATGTATCGTGGGCTAAGCTTCTCGCCGCCACCAAAATGAATCGTGCCACGCGTCGGAGAAATCCGTAGAAACACAAGATCACCAACCTAGAACAAAACACAAGACTTAGAGCTTGATCTAAAACAATCACAATCAGACTCAAATACTAGAAAAATCTAAACTATACCTCAAACTCCAACGGCCTCCGGTGGCTATCGGCCCAATGCCGCTGCCTATCCTGCGCCACCCGAAGTCGATCTCTGATAACCCTGACCTTCTCCGCAGCATCCACCACCATCTCAGGGCCAAGCAAAACCCTCTCGCCGACATCATCCCAAGACAAGGGAGTACGGCACCTCCGTTCGTATAGAGCCTCGAAAGGTGACATCTCTATACTGGCTTGGTAGCTGTTGTTGTAAGCAAACTCTACCAAGTGAAGGTGGTCCTCCCAAGATCCCCCGAAGTCCAAGACACAGGTACGCAGCATATCCTCGAGGGTTTGAATCGTCCTCTCCGACTGCCCGTCTGTCTGGGGGTGGTATGCGGTACTGAACTTGAGCGATGTGCCCAAGCTAAGCTGCAAACTCCGCCAGAAGTGGGAAGTAAATTGACTGTCCCGATCCGAGACTATACTCACTGGAACCCCGTGTAATCGAACTATCTGTCGCACGTACATCTCGGCCAACCTCTCCGTCGACAAACCCACTTTGAAAGGCAAAAAGTAGGCCGATTTGGTCAATCGATCAACAATGACCCAAATTGCATCATTCCCTCCTAGAGAGCGCGGAAGCCCAGATACAAAGTCCATAGTGATATGCTCCCACTTCCACTCAGGAATGGGTAGTGGCTGGAGCAATCCACCGGGTCTCTGCCTCCCGGCCTTCACCTGCTGGCACACCAAGCATCTCGAAACGAACTGAGCCACCTCACGTTTCATGCCATACCACCAAACATGCTGTCTCAAGTCTCTATACATCTTGTTGGCTCCTGGATGTATAGAGTACTGAGAACGGTGTGCCTCCTGAAGAACCTCCTCCCGAAGTCCTCCGCTCGGCACGCACAATCTGGTGCCATGCCTCAACGACCCATCCCCTACTATAGAGAACTCATCCAACAGTCCTATCTGGACCTGCTCCCTGATGACCCTCAGAGCCTCATCCTCAAACTGAGCTGCCCTGACTCTCTCCATCAGCTCCGACTGCACCTGTAGACCCCACATCTGCGCCTCGAACCCAGGAACTATCACCTCTATGCCCAAGCTCTCCAGATCTGCCAGAAGGTGACGATCCATCGTCAAACACATGGCCACGGGATACCTGCTCAAAGCATCCGCGACCACGTTGGCCTTCCCTGGATGGTACTGTAAGGATATATCAAAATCCTTCATCAGCTCTAACCATCGCCTCTGCCTCATATTCATCTCCTTCTGGGTAAACACGTACTTCAAGCTCTTGTGGTCAGTATAGATCTCCACACGCTCTCCGTACAGATAGTGTTTCCACAGCTTCAAAGCAAAGATGACCGCTGCCAGCTCCAGATCGTGGGTAGGGTAATTTCTCTCATGAGGACGTAACTGTCTAGATGCATAGGCAATTACCTTCCCGTGCTGCTGAAGCACACAACCCAAACCCCGTCCTGAAGCATCACTGTAGATCGTATAACCACCAGATCCAGATGGCAGCGTCAAGATAGGAGCTGTAGTCAACCTCGTCTTCAGCTCCTCGAAGGCGGCCTGGCACTCATCGGACCAAACAAACTCCTCGTCCTTCTTGGTAAGGCGGGTCATCGGCTGGGCAATCCTGGAAAAGTCCTGTACGAACCTCCGGTAATAACCTGCCAGACCCAAAAAACTCCGAACCTCTGCTACTGAGCTCGACGTAGACCAGGACTCCACCGCAGAAATCTTCTTCGGATCCACTGAAATCCCCTCGCCAGAGACAACATGGCCTAGGAACTCCACGCGATCCAAGAAGAACTCACACTTGGACACCTTCCCATACAGCTGCTCCCTCCTGAGAGTGTCCAACACAATCCTCAGGTGCTCCTCATGCTCCTCTGGTGTCTTCGAATAGATGAGAATATCATCAATGAAGACCACCACGAACTTGTCAAGGTACTGATGAAATACCTTGTTCATCAAGTTCATGAATACCGCCGGGGGGTTGGTCAACCCAACGGCATGACGGTATACTCATACTGGCCATAGCGAGTCCGAAAGGCAGTCTTTAGAATGTCATCCCGCTTTACCTTCAGCTGATGGTACCCGGTGCGCAAGTCGATCTTCGAGAACACTCTCGCCCCGCTCAACTGGTCGAACAAGTCATCAATCCTAGGCAAAGGATACTTGTTCTTGATGGTAAGGTTGTTGAGCGCCCTGTAATCAATACACAGACGTACCGTACCATCCTTCTTGGGGACGAAAAGAACTGGCACGCCCCAAGGTGAAGAGCTCGATCGAATAAAGCCCTTGTCCTCCAGCTCATCGACCTGCTTCTTCACCTCTGCTAACTCGCTGTTGTTGATTCTATAGACGTGCTGGGAGATAGGCTCAGCGCCCGGTACTAGGTCTATAAAAAACTCAATATCACGATCTGGCGGCATCCCGGGCAGCTCCTCGGGAAAGACATCTAAGAACTCAGCAATAAGTGGATGTAGCAACACCGGCCCCGCCAACAACGCTCCGCAGAATCCATCTCCCTGCTCCACTGCACCCCTGGTGAACTCATACTCCGGCTCTCCCGGCTGCTTAAATAGAATCCTGCTCCCTCTGCAGTCGATGCTAGCGTGGTGCATGCTCAACCAATCCATACCGAGTACCACATCGTAACTCAGAAGTGGCATTACGAGCAAACACGCACTCATCTCCCGGCCTCTTAAAGAAACTCTCCGCCCCTTGCAAACATTATTAACTAGGATGATGCCATTCCCAGTCATAATCTTGTAAGTCCTACCAAGATACTCAGCAATAATATTGTGTCTAAGAGCAAAAGATACAGACACAAAACTGTACGTAGCACCAGAATCAAACAAGGCTAAAGCTGGAAAAGAATCGAGCAGAATCGAACCTGCGACTACATCTGCAATAGGCTCCATCTCCTCAGCTGCAAGAGCAAAGGCTCTACCCTGACCACCCCGCTGCTGGTGGTACTGAACAAACCGTTGCTGCTGGGTCGAAAGTGGACCCCTCTGCTGTACTGCAGGTACTCTTGCCGGTGCTCTCTGAGCTACTACCGCTCCACGGATTACCCTGCGAGGGTTCGCAGGACAATCCCTCAACTGATGTCCAGCCTCCCCGCAGTAGAGGCACAAGCCTAGCCTCTTCCGAAAAACCTCCCAGACGTGACCGAGCCTCTTACAGAAGTGGCAAGGAGCCCCATGCTGTGCCTGCCTCGGCTGAGTGTGCTGCACCTGCGGCTGAACCGGTGCTCTGGCCTGCACCTGCGGCTGGTGATGCTGAAAAGAATGATGCTGAAGCTGAGGGCGCTTAGCAGCCCCTGCGCTGCTACTAGCCCCCGAGAAAAGATCACGCTTCCTCTTGGGCTTCAAGCCCCACTCCCGCTCTACCTTGCGGGCCTCCGCGTAGATCTGGGTATAAGTCTCATAGAAGGAGGGAATGAGGATCTTGATATCCCAAGTGAGCCCCTCCTTGAAATGGCTCGCCCTGATCTCCGAGTCTTGAACCACGTACTCTGCATATCGGCTCAGATGGCCGAACTCCACTGCGTACTCCTCCACAGATAGACTGCCCTGCTGCAGATCCTGGAACTGTCGCACCAGGTCAATCTTGTCCGTGGGGGAAAAGAACTTCTCCTTGAAGAGGAGCTTGAACTCTGCCCAAGTACGGCCCTCTCCAGCTAGGGCTGGCTCGTTTCTCAACCAGGTGCGTGCAATGTCTAGCAACTGTAAACCTACCGCCTCGACCTTTAGGTCGTCTGCCAGGCGGGAGGCCCTCATCTGCCGCTCGATATCCTCGAGCCAATTATCTGCATAGACCACACCCTCGGTCCCGCTAAAGTCACGGGGCCCGAGCTTCTTGAAGTCCTGGATATCTCCGTACCTCGGTCGCGTCCCCGGATGAGGAGCCCTCTGCTCCACGGCTGCAAGAGCCAACTGATGGGCATCCTCCATGCCCTGACGTATCGCGTCTGTCTGCCTCTGCTGAGCCTCGGCCTGGGCTCTCTGAGTCTCCAGTATCTACTGGAAGAAGGTAAGCATCTGCCCCATATTTGTAGGCAGAGGAGGTGGAGGTGGAAGTACATCTGCAACTAGTAGAGGAATCTGCTGCACAGCAGAAGGAAGAACGCCCCCGACAACTCTCGTCGTAGCCCCTGGCACTGCGGGAAGAGCACCCGCAACCCCAGGGACGGTCATCGAGAGCGCTGGAGGAGTACCCCAGAGAGCCCCAACAGAAGTCCCATCTGCAGGGGAGGTGACCGGAGCCTGTCCGCCAGAGGTGACTAATCGTCGATTTGAGTCAACGGTTGACTTACAGTTGACTTTTGGTCAACTGGTCAACTCTGGTCAACTTCGGTCAACTCTGGTCAACCCTAGGTCAATCCTAGGTCAATGGTGACTAATAGTTGACTTTTGGTCAACTACTCAAGTCTAATAGAATTTGGGACTAAATTGGGTAAAGTGTTGACCCATAGTTGACTTTTGGTCCAAAAAGTCAACCGTGGTCAACTGGGGTCAAGACTAGGTCTAGGTGACTATTTCTAATCATTACCTACCTCTACAACCCATATCCAAGTCCATCTTGGACTTCGAAACTCGAATCTTGGCCGTAGGCCAATTTCCTAATTTACCTTTTCTAAGGTAAATTCCTAGCCTAGGTGGAAACCTAGTTAGCCTACCTACGCTTGTTATTTTGACCCGAGCTCCCTAGGGTAGTAAGGTACTAACCTATACATATATTACCTACCAAGATACCTAAGTAAAGTGGACGTCTAGTCCATGATACGGCCCATTGCCGATATCTTGAATATTTCAAGATACGCAATAGTACGGCGCGATACCGGCGCCCTACGACCCCGATTTCCTCTCGGGAGCTTACCCGCAAAATCTAATTAACGTAATCTTGGTCTACGCCAAGTTTCATCGCGTTCCGATACTCCGGGCTCCGTTTCACCCTCTAACTCGCTCTCCTCCATTTCTATTTCCTCTATTTCTACTTCTCATTCACTTCCTATTCTAATTCTCCTTCTTCTTATCTTCTTCTCCTAATTTCCTTCTCTTTCTTCCCTTTCTAATTCCTAATCTCTTTTCTCCCCTTCTTTCCTAGTCTATTTCTCTTCCTAACCTCTTCTTATTCTTTCCTTCTAATTTCCTCTTCTTCTCTTCCCTACTTCTTCTAATTTCTTCTAATCTTTTCCTCTTCTCATCTTCTTATTCTCTCCTTCCAATTTCTTCTTCTATCTAACTCTCTAATTACCTAACTATACATATATATATATATATATATATATATATATATATATATATATATATATATATATATATATATATATATATATAATGGGGGGTATACGGGGGTTTAAGGGGGCTGAATAGGGGGGGAGCTGCTCATTGCTGCTACTGCTGTTTGCTCCTGCTGCTACAGCTGCAGCTGCGCTTGCTGCTGCCACTGCTGCAGCTTGCTGCTACTGCTGCAGCTGCATCTCCTTCTTCTTCTATCTCCTCTTCCTCCCTCTCATCTATCTCTCTCTCTCTCTCTCTCTCTCTCTCTCTATATATATATATATATATATATATATATATATATATATATATATATATATATATATATATATATAGACACGCAAACACCCTCATATCTACATATATATACATACATACACACACATATATATATGTATATAAATACATATAAATAAAATATATATATATATATATATATATATATATATATATATATATATATATATATATATATATATATATATATATATATATATAAATACACACACACACATTTAGATATATATACATATAGACACACACACTCTCACAAACACATACACACACATACACCACCACTCTCTCACACACTCACTACCAATATCACCATCACCACTCTCATTCCTCTACACACATATACACAAATTCATATATAATTATTATACACATATATTTTTTTTTATTATACACACACACACACACACACACACACACACATATATATATATATATATATATATATATATATATATATATATATATATATATATATATATATATATATATATATATACATCCCACTCTAATTAGAAAACCCCTAATTAATCCTCTAACCTAGAATTTTAGGAAACCTACAATTTTCTATGGGCAAAGTGTAGAGAATCCTCTTCTCTACACTTATTGTGAAAGCAATAAATGGAAAAGGTGAATTAATGATGAATTAAATTCATACCTAGAATAGGTTTCTTTGGAGAGAGAGAGAGCTTTGAAAAGAAAGAAAGAATTTGAGAGAGAGAGAGAGAGAGAGCTTTCTTAATGAGGAAGAAAGGGGGGATCCTACTCATGGCCGGCCAAGTGTGGGGGGGGGGGGGGGGGGGTTATTGGGTTTTGGGTGGGATCCAATAGCCCCTCCAAACCCATTAGACTTAGGTTGGGTTTGGTTTATTTCGGTTTGGTTCGGTTTGGTTCTAATGAACTAATTAAGTCTCTAAAATGTCTAATTAAGTCATGGAAGTTGGGTTTATGATTTCTAACCTAATTATGATGGTATGTGGGCCAAGTCCAGCTAATATGTGGGTCCCGCTAGGGTCCAGGCTACCCGGGTCTCCAATTTGAGTCCGAATTGGATAAAATCCAAACCAAACCAAATAAATCCCAAAAAATCACATAAAATAAATAAAAATTCCTAAAAATTATAAAACTTGAAAAATAACAAAAATACTCCTAATTTGAAAAGTGGGGGTGACAACCAGCTAGTCTCTCGATCACTCCTGAGTGTCGGGGCCAAAGGAAGCTAAGCCATCTCCTGCTCCAAGGCAAGTGGGGTAAATGTCCTCAGGGCAATCATCTGTAATATTTTTAACAGGTCCAGTCAGGACAGAAACGAGTATAATTTATCAAGAAATTCCAAGTAAATGACAGAGAACTATAAAGCAGTTTATATACAGTTATATTGATGAACATAGCAGTTTTATAAAGGTAGTGATGTAGAGAAACAGTTAAGGTACAAGAAAAGTAAGGTAACTAAACAAGAAGAGAAACATGGCAAGGAAGACTGTAAAATATAATCTAGCTGAACTAGAATAACATGATATAAGTCCAGACAGTATAATATGAGTCAAGTGTAATCCCAATGTGAGTCCAGACAATATAAATCTAATACCAGATGATTCCAGTACAAGACGAGTCCAATATAAGGTGAGTCCAGACAATGATCAATGATTCCAGGGTGAGTCCAGACAATACTCTAACAGTGTATTTTAAAATATCGAGATCGACATGTAAACGGATGTAGGTAATACGGCACACCACATACTGATCAGGTGAGGGATGGCTATCGTTCCAATATAATTCCAAGGGAGGTGATTCCAGTATTTGGGTAATGTTCACATGTCTACTCTAATATTTCTCCGCCCACAAGTACAAGTGAATCCATAACCCGACACGAAATAGTACAAGTCCAGCCAGAACATGAATGATACCAGAAGTGATTCCAGAGTGATTCCAGTTGGTGATTCCAGTAGGTGATTCTAGTAGTGATTCTAGAAGGTGATTCCAGTAGTGATTCCAGAAGTAGAGGACAGACATGAATAAATGAGTGTCGTATGAAATGGATCCAGCAATATCGAATCGTGTTTGTAACAGAGAATCAAATAGAACTAACTAAAACTGAAATACTGTAATTGATAAGTAAATGAAAGAACTATCAGAGAATGTACTCGCCTGATACTTTGAAAAGAGTAATGTAATATCAGATGTCTGCACCGGAGCTACAATGTCCTAAATAGAGCAGTACAGGTCAAAAACTTGTCACGACCCGCACCCATTTTTTTTTAAAAAAACGGATACGAGACGTGTCCAAGCCAGCCTACGCCGCAGTGTCGGTAGTAGTACGCTGTCACGGCCATGAAGATCCAAAATCACAAATAATGCTCATTCACATAATTAATTTAACTTACAATGATCGCAAGTTTTACATTTATAGAAAATATAAACTTGTACAAATAAATGAATGACCATAACTCAAGTAACTAGCTAGTCTCTAGGCTTTGTCTGCAAGTATTCCCGTCATTCCCCAAGCTAAGTGAATCCACGGCTAACCTGAAAATGTTGGTTTCCAGTCAGGAATGGAACGAGCACAATTCACTGAATACAATTTCAAATAAAGAAAATGACTATAAACAAAGGTTAGACATCAATCATGAGTTTTGAAAATAAACAGTAAAGCCGTAAGAAAAGACAGAAAATCAATAGTAAATAAATAGACACATATACTTTTCCCACTGTTAGAAGTACCTTTGATATGTGATCGGTCTGGGGTACTACATCGCACGGTCTACGAGGTCTACTTGCAGAAAATAAATAATGTATACGAGGTCTACTTGCAGAAAATAAACAATGTCTACGAGGTCTACTTGCAGAAAATAAACAATGTCTACGAGGTCTACTTGCAGAAAATAAACAATGTCTACGAGGTCTACTGCAGAAAATAAACAATGTCTACGAGGTCTACTGCATGAAAATAAATAATGTCTACGAGGTCTACTGCATGAAAATAAACAATGTCTATGAGGTCTACTGCATGAAAATAAACACGGTCTACGGTCGGATCACACATCCTTGGTACTTCTTATTCCCGACTCAATAATTTATAATAGAAAATAATCACATAACCAATGACTAATCAATGAAATATAGTAAAGATCAATATCGAAATGCAAACAATAAACTGTACTCGCCTGTGGTCCCCTGCTGGTGAAACCGACAGTCTGAACTACTCAATGTGCCAAAATAGTCAAAACCCGTACAACAGTCCCCGGATGCTGAAATAGACAATACCAATAATCTCAGAATAGTCAAATTAGCTAGAATTGCCTGTCCTTAAGTCCAATTCTGGACACAGGGGCAAAACGGTAATTTTGGGCAAAAACGATGTCCGTCGTTGGACCCGCTTTGCACCGAAAAGCGTGCCAGAGTCAACGGTCTCTAAAATCGTCAAACTATATGTCTACGGATCCAGTTTTTCGATACGAACCCAATCGTATGTCCAAAGTTGGATTTCAGCGGGCCGTGCACAAAATTACCCGTTGAGTGGAACCGTGGGGCCCGCAAAACGACGATTTTATCAACGGTCTCAGAATCGGACCAAACTTGGCATACAGGACCAGAAAAACGATACGGTTCTGTTGGCGTAAGTTTCGTCTCGATCCGACGAGCGTGCATAAAGTAATTGGAGAATTTGCAAAGTGCACGATACGGTGAATTTTGACGGATACGCATCAAATTCGTCGCGCACACGCGACCAATTTGAATTCCGCCAAAGCCCACACGACCACGAAGCCGATACGCAGCTTTCGATGCTTTCAGTTCACGACCACGTCGCCCGGTTTGGCGGGACGCACGTCGTGTGGAACAATTTTCTATTTTTGAAAACAGATTTTTCGTCAACTTCACCCTAATTTTAAACAGCAATTAATCAACAAGAATTTATTCTAAAAATAGCATTTCCATCTTGGTTAGGTTGTCTAGAAGTCTGTTCAAGCGGTTTTCTAAAACTCGCGATGTTCTGGTCACAAATCGACCGCAAACCTTGGCCATTAGGGCAGTTTTTATATCCAGAAAATCTGGATTTTTCCTAGTTTTGGGAATCGATTTTCGTTGCGTACAAAGCGAGGTAAAAAGAACTATCTGAAGGGGATTAAAGGCGTACATGTAGACTTCGTACCTGAGGAGGAAGATCGCGAAACGATCAAGCGATCGTTGCGTAATCGCTCCGCGAAGTGGGGTCTCGAGGCTGCTTTCATCCGCGAACTGATGCTGCCACAATGGTGTGCTCTGTTCCAGTTTTCCGC
The DNA here is from genome assembly GCA_029216955.1 of Iris pallida. Taxonomy (NCBI): domain Eukaryota; kingdom Viridiplantae; phylum Streptophyta; class Magnoliopsida; order Asparagales; family Iridaceae; genus Iris; species Iris pallida. The sequence continues at coordinate 4,982,314 of JANAVB010004798.1, forward strand.
GCGCGCGCGACCGTCCGGCGTCCTACGGCGACGCGCACGGTGGCGCGCGGTCAGGGCGGCCGCTCAGGACGTCGAGAGGTGGCGCGCGTGGGTGTACATAGCATGGATTTAGGGTTTCTCAGTTCGCGATTCTCGAACTGCTCGCGCGTATATAAGGTTGTGCCGCTCGGGTTGGACTTGCTGTTTGGAGGGGAGAGCTGAGTTGCTCAGCTGGATCAGCCCACTGGGGAGATGGTTGGGCCCGGGCTGGGATGCTTGATGGGAAAACTGTAAGGGGGTTTGATGGTGTGCACCGAATTTATAGGGTGTTCCTATAACTTACTCTAATAATGATAGTAAACTATTATGCTAAATGATTGTGGTTCTATAATAAGGAAAAATGGCATGTATGACATGTTCCAAAATTAAGGATATTTCTAATTGAGATGTTTCCTGTGCCAACTGCTCGGCCTGGCCCTGGGTGGTCGGGCCGGGCTGTGATTGCTGTTGCCTGGGCTTGTTTTGTAATCCTTTTATTTCTTTTCTCTTTTGCTTATTCCTATACACACACACACACACACACACACACATATATATATATATATATATATATATATATATATATATATATATATATATATATATATATATATAAAATATATATATATAAAATATATATATATATATATATATATATATATATATATATATATATATATATATATATATATACACACACACTTTTCATATACGTATTTATTTATACGTACACCATATATATGTGTAATTATATATTTTATATAGATACACATACACATATATACATATACATATTTTATATAAATACACACACCCATACACTATTATATATGTATTTCTATATATACAATACATATAGGTTATTGATTATATATTACTATATATATATGTGTGTATATATATATATCTTATTTCTATTTCACTAGCTATATATATATAGCTGTTTATGCATATATTTCTATATTCATATAAATATGTATATGTGTCTATATATAACCAGGTGACAATGCCCTATATACATAAGTGAATATTTCATAGTCAAAACATATATATAATTCATTTGAAGAATAAATGAATACTATTTGTATTATTTTGAGAATAAAATAATAATGCCAATAATAATAGTCATAAGAATAACAACAACAATAATAATAATAATAATAATAATAATAATAATAATAATAATATAACAATAATAACAGTGATAATAATAACCAACTAGAATGTCCACTAAGAGTTCTTGATGGACATATCATACCCCATCTTTATTTGGTCCTAGAACTTTGTACAATTGTTCTAAAAATTACCAATTCAATAAAATAAATAATAAAAAAAATTCAAAATTTCCGGGAAGGGGAGGTACAAATCTATCCACCTTAAAAATAATTTCGCCCTCGAAATTCTAATTCATAATTATTCCTTAAATTCAAAAAGAACTCTACCATTACCCTAATCTCCTCGAATTTTTAATTCCTCGAAAATAGTTCATATCCTTCTCATTGTCCATTTTGGCAACTACAAAAATATCGAGGACTTCTACCCACGTTTGGTCACACTACTCCCTCAAAGCTGGGTCACTAAAATTTTATAATCATCCAACTAATTGCTATAATTGCTACCAATTGATATCTACTGAATATGGCACCTATAAACCTCTCAGATCTATCAAATAACCCAGAATCTAACATACAACAAATTTACACAAGTAGCTAAGAAATATTGCTGAATTCTATTAAGCGTGACCATTCGTCACTCTGTAATAGGAAGGACAGGAAGATAAGGAAGAATAATATAGAGCATTTATGAAGTTTCAATAGCGGTAGAGGGTATCTAATGATGCAGTTAGAAGGAAATTCATGAACCCTTAACTTATTTGCTAGAGTGGGCTACTCTAGCCTAGTCACTTAAAACGAAGAACCCTTCGTCTTTTAGAGTGGCTTGCACTTCGTACAATATAGAAGTTTCGTTCTCGAAATTCTATCTAAACAAGGCTCCATAATAGAACGAAATTTGAGAAATCAAGATCGTGATATTTTCCGTGGTTATTTAGACACACAAGCTAGGAATATAAATGCAATACAAAATCGTGTCGCGACTTCCAGGTAGATGGAATAAGGTTACGAATGACTCTGCATTCTAAGAAAGGGAGACAACAAAATGGTTATAGGGACCTATTTCAATAATTTTGGTTTTATAATCCATATTTGGTGGTATGCATGGATGGATTTTACAGGGTCTTAATGGGTTTCTTGATTGGACATCAATCGCTGGTTGATATGAACCTTGAATTTCAATCTATATTGACTGGACAAGATCCCAAAAACTATTTCTCCTAGGTTAAGGTAACCTAGACTAAGTTTTCACCCAAGTGGTTGAACTAGTTGTCTAGTCAGGTTGGTTAGCTAGGTCCCTAAAGCCTAAAATGCGTCTTCTGCGTCCTTTGTGTTTAAGTAGTACGAGAAGACACAATTAAGTGGCACACTAGTGACATGTGCGTAGTGGGCATTCGAGTAGATCACAACCATATAGTGGTTCGAAAGGTTTGAGTCGAGGTTGAAGCTCTAATGAAAGACGGAAAGTATACCGGTGTTACGGTAAGGGTTATACCTAGTCCTTTTGTCCTGAAAGTCGTACCATGAAAATAGAGTACAAGGGGACGTATTTGAGTGGGACATGATATACCTAGATGAAGGTGGACTCGTCTAGATTTTGTATGTGAAATTTTTTGGAAGATAATAGTTGGTCTCGTACTCCGAATATTAATGACACGGCCAGGGACACAAAATGACCTAAGTGAAAAGTGGGAGTCCAATGAGACACTAACTATCATCCTAATGGAAATCATTCGAATTTAATCGGTAATCCTTGCATACCCCAAAAATCCTAGAAGGCTTACAGTCTACCCACCTTAGGGTTTAGGATATGGTTTTAGGGATAATGAGGTCAAAAGAATTTCAAAGTCCGGATACTGTACTCCGACTCTTGTTGATAAAGAATGAGGCACGGCATAACGGGATACGGTTGATATAAGTCAAGTCAAGGGTCGTTCCTCAATAGTTGGAAAACGAGTGCGTGTGCAATGACACATGGTCGATAAAATAGAATGACCTACTCGTCCACAGTATACATGAGTTTTCGGCGGGGTAACCAACTCTAAGGCACATCATATGAAATGATTTCTAACAACTGAGTCGTGAATTTCTATTGAGGTCAAACCTGCCGGACTAGTGTCACAAGGGTTCTAGTTGAAGCAAGCTTCAAACAGATGATTAGAGGCTCACAACATTTGGTCTCTGGAGAATAGGTAGTCTCCTAGGTTGGCATTTGGTCAAGGGGAAAGATCCTAGTCATTCTCGGACTCCAATGACCAGAAGATCAAGATAGTAGGTTTAGTGTCGAAGGGAGGACGAGTAACTTAAGGCAAGGTTCCAGTCATAGAGCTGGCCGATGGTAACTACACTTGCATATACAACTTTCATAGCCATGGGAATACTCTGTATCTATCTATCAATTACGAGCTTTCGTCTTTCTAATCGGTGAAAGACAAAACAATAAAGAGTTCAAGAGAGATGTCACTGAATAAAATCACGTGATGCAAAGGCGAACGTATAATTCAAGAGGAATTGTCAAAGCAGTCGCGGATGAGATCCTAGATACCTATATATCTCCATCCACGTAGTGTAATTAAATGAAAAGCGAACCAAATGCATCATGGTTGATCAGACCATAATACACTGATTTTGATTAGACAATAAGTTAGCAGGCATCCCCACTAAACATATGCCTCGAATCAAGCTCGAGAACAGAGTAAGCTTGCAAAAACTAGGCTGTAATAGCAGCGTTGGTCAAGATAGTCAAGATTTCAGTGCGCGAGATTTTTGAAAAGAGGCACAAGTAGTTCGAGTTTAGAGGGAATCAAACTTTACCCGGTATTCTTGCTTCTATAGACATCCCACTATCATCTTACCCTTAAGGCCTTAGTCGACTAATGGTTTATGGACTTCGGAATTCTATATTCTAGGTAACCTATTAGTGTCAGACAATCTCCTCATCAATAGGTCACGAGGATCATACGGAGTGTGTAGTGCCCCGCTCCGCGAAGGCACTAGATAAACAGAAAGATCGGATTGCTGGCTCTGCAACAGAAGACGATTAATCTGGGTGAGTGGACAAAGACTCATTTTATGATTCGCTTACGCCTTAAGAATCTGAGTTTTTGATTGAATGCTTTTGTTAATAACAAGACTGTAATCTTGAGTATGCTTAAAAGAGAACCTGCCCCTTGTCTGCTAAGAAAAGAGATCTGTATCCTGCCTGAAAAGAAGATGGAATTGTTTATGACTTGCTCGATTTATGCATGATTCATTTGATATCGCATGCGCATTGGGGAATCCACTTAGTGACGAGCTGAACCCTAGAGAGTCACAGCGGCTAGCGACAAGCTGAACCCATGCGAGTCACAGCGGTTAGCGACGAGCTGAACCCAAGAGCGTCACAGCGGCTAGCGACGAGCTGAACCCATGCGAGTCACAGCGGTTAGCGACGAGCTGAACCCGTGGGAGGCACAGCGGCTAAGATGGAAATGATTGTGGCTTTTCAAAGATGTGTTTTCAAAAGAATATAAACTGACTAATGCATTCATGAAATGAATCTAGGTAAAGAGTAGCAAGATCACATCACAAGAAAATGTTTTCTCACTAAATGAACAGTGATCGTTTCAGAAAAATGTAGCTCCTTTGTTCACAATTCACCAGTATGCTGATATACTGACCCATCATCAGTCTGCATGCAGGTGCACCATGCATCGAGAAGGATAACCCGAAGCGATAGCCCGTGCCTCATCCTCAGGAGCCAGAAATCAGAAGAGATGCCAAGAGATGACATCTATGCAAGAGTTTGGTTTTGTATATAAAAGGATGTAATGTATGGGAACGGGATCATTGTAATCTGTAAAGTTCTGAGAGAATGTAATATTGTATCAGAGAGAATCGAGAGCTTGTAATCTGTTCAAATGAAATCAATAAAGAGAAATGTTCTTGTTACCATTGTGTTCAATACTTGTATTCTGAAATATGTCCGATGCTGCTTCAATTATCTGCGATACGTTCCGCTGCGTATTGTCAAACTTGTCTATCTTGTCTTATTTCAGGTCTTGGCCTTGTGCAAGCGCAACTTAGGCTTGCACGGCATCGCGCCTTAGCGAGGACGAACGGTCCCAAAGAGCCCGAAGCGAGGACGAAAAGGACTCTGCGGGATCGGGGCGTGACAGAATGGTATCAGAGCAACACGATCCTCTGGCCAATTTTGATTCAATTGAATTTGTACATGTCTTCTGATCGAAATTCCGTTGCCTACTCGATATCAATAATGAGATGAACGTTCCATACAAAAAGTCCGTAAATATTTATGATGGTGAAGGATGAGGACTATCGCTGCTAAGGATATCGTAAGTTTCTCCTTAAGTTTCGAGGACGAAACTTCTTTTCGGTGGATAATTATGTAGTGCCCCGCTCCGCGAAGGCACTAGATAAACAGAAAGATCGGATTGCTGGCTCTGCAACAGAAGACGATTAATCTGGGTGAGTGGACAAAGACTCATTTTATGATTCGCTTACGTCTTAAGAATCTGAGTTTTTGATTGAATGCTTTTGTTAATAACAAGACTGTAATCTTGAGTATGCTTAAAAGAGAACCTGCCCCTTGTCTGCTAAGAAAAGAGATCTGTATCCTGCCTGAAAAGAAGATGGAATTGTTTATGACTTGCTCGATTTATGCATGATTCATTTGATATCGCATGCGCATTGGGGAATCCACTTAGTGACGAGCTGAACCCTAGAGAGTCACAGCGGCTAGCGACAAGCTGAACCCATACGAGTCACAGCGGTTAGCGACGAGCTGAACCCAAGAGCGTCACAGCGGCTAGCGACGAGCTGAACCCATGCGAGTCACAGCGGTTAGCGACGAGCTGAACCCGTGGGAGGCACAGCGGCTAAGATGGAAATGATTGTGGCTTTTCAAAGATGTGTTTTCAAAAGAATGTAAACTGACTAATGCATTCATGAAATGAATCTAGGTAAAGAGTAGCAAGATCACATCACAAGAAAATGTTTTCTCACTAAATGAACAGTGATCGTTTCAGAAAAATGTAGCTCCTTTGTTCACAATTCACCAGTATGCTGATATACTGACCCATCATCAGTCTGCATGCAGGTGCACCATGCATCGAGAAGGATAACCCGAAGCGATAGCCCGTGCCTCATCCTCAGGAGCCAGAAATCAGAAGAGATGCCAAGAGATGACATCTATGCAAGAGTTTGGTTTTGTATATAAAAGGATGTAATGTATGGGAACGGGATCATTGTAATCTGTAAAGTTCTGAGAGAATGTAATATTGTATCAGAGAGAATCGAGAGCTTGTAATCTGTTCAAATGAAATCAATAAAGAGAAATGTTCTTGTTACCATTGTGTTCAATACTTGTATTCTGAAATATGTCCGCTGCTGCTTCAATTATCTGCGATACGTTCCGCTGCGTATTGTCAAACTTGTCTATCTTGTCTTGTTTCAGGTCTTGGCCTTGTGCAAGCGCAACTTAGGCTTGCACGGCATCGCGCCTTAGCGAGGACGAACGGTCCCAAAGAGCCCGAAGCGAGGACGAAAAGGACTCTGCGGGATCGGGGCGTGACAGAGTGCTAGGTCGGGAGACATGCTACCAAACTTACAAACTTCCACTACTATTGGCTGTGTATCTTATGGGACATACATGGCACGGTCCTATCCTCTATAGTACTCTAAACTTGTAATCACGTCTGAAATCATTTCACCGAGTATTATACCTCGTCCGTATACTCGGGCGATGTAAACTCTTGGTTCTGTGATTCGAATGTGATATACTATCAGATACTCTACCTTATCTCAACACCCGGGTAACTATGATCTAAAGAAGTCAACGAGAACATAGTTTCTGCAATGTTCCATAGACTATGATTCTTCGAAATGATTTCAATTCTATGGGTTGTGCCTTGCCAGTGCGCTGCCGGCTGCAGTGAACCCACACTCTCCATTCTCAGGTAATTGGCGACAGTGCGCTGCTGTCTAGCCACTATGAGTTAACTAACATTTCTTTAACTATAGCTGTACAAATTCTTGAGCTTCTAAGATTCAAACAAGTTAACTATGAAATAAAGCGTAAGTATTTGTCCTATCCGTCACAACCCTGAAAATAAAAGGTGAACGGGGAGGGAAATAACTGAAGACAAAGAAATACAAACATCCTAGTATCCATTTCATAGTATTAAAATTATGGAGGACAAACTTGAACCGAAACTAACTCGAGGTTCGTATATGGGTAACATAATCAAAATTATATAAAAATAATTCTTAGGGCAAAAATAGGAACTAAACAGGTAATCCGGGCTAAGATATGAGGATGATGTCTAAAGAGCAAAGAGAAGTAATTGAATAATTCATCTAGGTTAGATCATCAATTCCAGAGAGCTCTGCCTCTCCAAGGGAATAATCTATCCACACTGGACCATATCGTCCAATCAAAAGGTAATAGTGTACCTATGGCGGTCTGACAAACTATCAAAATTAGTAACCCTCATCTAAATTTTATGGTCTAGACTACCCATCGGTAAATTTGTATAAGGGACTCCTAGTCCTAGTCATTCAAATTAAATTAATCCTTGTTCGTGAATGAGCATGTTCTAGTCGCAGGCTCGCAATAGTACAACAAACTTAAGTACTATCACGAGGTCGCGTGATTTGCGAAAACAGACCTGTATGGGCCACCACAAAAACTTGTCACGACCCGCACCCATTTTTTTTAAAACGGATACGAGACATGTCCAAGCCAGCCTACGCCGCAGTGTCGGCGGTAGTACGCTGTCACGGCCATGAAGATCCAAAATCACAAATAATGCTCATTCATATAATTAATTTAACTTACAATGATCACAAGTTTTACATTTGTAGAAAATATAAACTTGTACAAATAAATGAATGACTATAACTCAACTAACTAGCTAGTCTCTAGGCTTTGTCTGCAAGTATTCCCGTCATTCCCCAAGCTAAGTGAATCCACGGCTAACCTGAAAATGTTGATTTCCAGTCAGGAATGGAACGAGCACAATTCACTGAATGCAATTTCAAATAAAGAAAATGACTATAAACAAAGGTTAGACATCAATCATGAGTTTTGAAAATAAACAGTAAAGCCGTAAGAAAAGACAGAAAATCAATAGTAAATAAATAGACACATATACTTTCCCCACTGTTAGAAGTACCTTTGATATGTGATCAGTCTGGGTACTACACCGCACGGTCTACAAGGTCTACTTGCAGAAAATAAACAATGTCTACGAGGTCTACTTGCAGAAAATAAACAATGTCTACGAGGTCTACTTGCAGAAAATAAACAATGTCTACGAGGTCTACTTGCAGAAAATAAACAACGTCTACGAGGTCTACTACAGAAAATAAACAATGTCTACGAGGTCTACTGCATGAAAATAAACAATGTCTACGAGGTCTACTGCATGAAAATAAATAATGTCTACGAGGTCTACTGCATGAAAATAAACACGGTCTTCGGTCGGATCACACATCCTTGGTACTTCTCATTCCCGACTCAACAATTTATAATAGAAAATAATCACATAACCAATGACTAATCAATAAAATATAGTAAAGATCAATATCGAAATGCAAACAATAAACTGTACTCGCCTGTGGTCCCCTGCTGGTGAAACCGACAGTCTGAACTACTCAATGTGCCAAAATAGTCAAAACCCGTACATTAGTCCCCGAATGCTGAAATAGACAATACCAATAATCTCAGAATAGTCAAATTAGCTAGAATTGCCTGTCCTTAAGTCCAATTCTGGACACAGGGGCAAAACGGTAATTTCGAGCAAAAATGATGTCCGCCGTTGGACCCGCTTTGCATCGAAAAGCGTGCCAGAGTCAACGGTCTCTAAAGTCGTCAAACTACATGTCTACGGATCCAGTTTTTTGATACGAACCCAATCGTATGTCCAAAGTTGGATTTCGGCGGGCCGTGCACAAAATCACCCGTTGAGTGGAACCGTGGGGCCCGTAAAACGACGATTTTATCAACGGTCTCAGAATCGGACCAAACTTGGCATACAGGACCAGAAAAACGATACGGTTATGTTGGCGTAAGTTTCGTCTCGATCTGACAAGCGTGCACAAAGTAATTGGAGAATTTGCAAAGTACACGATATAGTGAATTTTGACGGATACGCATCAAATTCGTCGCGCACACGCGACCAATTTGAATTCTGCTAAAGCCCACACGACCACGAAGCCGATACGCAGCTTTCGATGCTTTCGGTTCGCGACCACGTCGTCCGGTTTGGCGGAACGCACGTCGTGTGGAACAATTTTCTATTTTTGAAAACAATTTTTTTGTCAACTTCACCCTAATTTTAAACAGCAATTAATCAACAAGAATTTATTCTAAAAATAGCATTTCCATCTTGGTTAGGTTGTCTAGAAGTCTGTTCAAGCGATTTTCTAAAAGTCGCAATGTTCTGGTCACAAATCGACCGCAAACCTTGGCCATTAGGGCAGTTTTTATATCCAGAAAATCTGGATTTTTCCTAGTTTTGGGAATCGATTTCCGTTGCGTACAAAGCGAGGTAAAAAGAACTATCTGAAGGGGATTAAAGGCATACATGTAGACTTCGTACCTGAGGAGGAAGATCGTGAAACGATCAAGCGATCGTTGCGTAATCGCTCCGCGAAGTGGGGTCTCGAGGCTGCTCTCATCCGCGAACTGCTGCTGCCACAATGGTGTGCTCTGTTCCAGTTTTTCGTGCGCGCGCGGCCGTCCGGCGTCCTCCGGCGATGCGCACGGTGGCGCGCGGTCAGCGCGGCCGCTCAGGACGTCGAAAGGTGGCGCGCGTGGGTGTACATAGCATGGATTTAGGGTTTCTCAGTTCGCGATTCTCGAACTGCTCGCGCGTATATAAGGCTGTGCCGCTCGGGCTGGACTTGCTGTTTGGAGGGGAGAGCTGAGTTGCTCAGCTGGGTCAGCCCACTGGGGAGATGGTTGGGCCCGGACTGGGATGCTTGATGGGAAAACTGTAAGGGGGTTTGATGGTGTGCACCGAATTTATAGGGTGTTCCTATAACTTACTCTAATAATGATAGTAAACTATTATGCTAAATGATTGTGGTTCTATAATAAGGAAAAATGGCATGTATGACATGTTCCAAAATTAAGGATATTTCTAATTGAGATGTTTCCTGTGCCAACTGCTCGGCCTGGCCCTGGGTGGTCGGGCCGGGCTGTGATTGCTGTTGCCTGGGCTTGTTTTGTAATCCTTTTATTTCTTTTCTCTTTTTCTTATTCCTATATATATATATATATATATATATATATATATATATATATATATATATATATATATATATATATATATATATATATATATACACACACTTTTCATATACGTATTTATTTATACGTACACCATATATATGTGTAATTATATATTTTATATAGATACACATACACATATATACATATACATATTTTATATAAATACACACACCCATACACTATTATATATGTATTTCTATATATACAATACATATAGGTTATTGATTATATATTACTATATATATATGTGTGTATATATATATCTTATTTCTATTTCACTAGCTATATATATATATAGCTGTTTATGCATATATTTCTATATTCATATAAATATGTATATGTGTCTATATATAACCAGGTGACAATGCCCTATATACATAAGTAAATATTCATAGTCAAAACATATATATAATTCATTTGAAGAATAAATGAATACTATTTGTATTATTTTGAGAATAAAATAATAATGCCAATAATAATAGTCATAAGAATAACAATAATAATAACAATAATAATAATAATAATAATAATAATAATAATAATAATAATAATATAACAATAATAACAGTGATAATAATAACCAACTAGAATGTCCACTAAGAGTTCTTGATGGACATATCATACCCCATCTTTATTTGGTCCTAGAACTTTGTACAATTGTTCTAAAAATTACCAATTCAATAAAATAAATAATAAAAAAAATTCAAAATTTTCGGGAAGGGGAGCTACATATAACATGCCCAGAATGATAATAGAGAACATTACGATACAATCTACATGATTTCTAGGCTAATCTAGGTCAAAGTCAAACTTGGTCAACTCTGGGTCAAAGTCAACTTGGTCAACTAGGTCAATTGGTCATATATAGACTAAATTTGACTTTTGGTCAACTCTAGTCAACATGAACCATTTGGTCAAACTTGGTCAAAAGTCCAATATTGGTCAACTTTCTAGGGTTGGACTATGATAGCTAGACTAAATGGGGTCTTCAAGCCATATTGAATCATATTTTCCTTTCCTAAGTGTAACAAGGTGATACCACTCAAGTCTATCTAAACAATTTCCAAGGTTCACCTATACACCCTTAGAGTTATCAACCAATTTCCACCCACTAGTAACATGTCTTCAAAGGTACACATATAGATAACTATCTATCACTAAGAAAAATACATCTATGTCAATCTCAAGCTCAATCTCTCCATTAGCACACCATGGTCAATATTCTATAATATGTCTACCACATATATATATCACTCACACTCATGACACTCTCATAACCTAATACATGTCCCCTTAACTAACTCTCATAAGTAGAAGGCTAATTAAAACTCCATGGGATTAACTTATATCGATTGATACACTATAGGGCAGTACCCTATAATCCTTGTCATGCTAGAGCAGCACACAAGAACCCCTAATACTGAAACTGGACCCCTGGTAGTCTATCTTACTGATACAAGCCCAACTAAATGGCTAAGGGTCAAGACCAAGGCCACACTGGCCTGGGCACCTCAGTGCAACTGAGGTGCACTCAATTCTACTAACCTATCACAAAATGTGACTGAGTGTATGTGTGTGTGTCTAACATTACAGGACAGTGCAAAGTGTAACAGTGTGTCAGTGTCTAGTGTATTAGGAACTCATCAAACAGTGAAATGGAATGTGTCAATGTGTGTTTACCATCAATCAGTGTATAATAATGTGATGAAATCTCAGGAATCAATTAAATCTCAGATTCCAGTTTACTGTCCCTTCATGATACAACATATTACCTATATATATATATATATATATATATATATATATATATATATATATATATATATATATATATATATCATTGCAACTCCTACTCAACCCTCACTCTAAATCAGTAAGACCCAATCCAACTCTCAAACCCTCACATACCTCAACTGCCATTACTCACTGGTAATCCCAACCTCAATCTTAACAGGGCCAAATGCCTAACCATACCATATATATAACCCAACTGATATATACAACTAAATTTAGACTCATAAATACATACAACTATATGTATCCACCTCTAAACTGACACAACTATCATATCAGGTAATGTAATCTCAATCGAACCTATATAAATTCAACTCCAACTGAACTCAAACCACAGTTAACACTCACCCCATTCTCATTTCACTGTCATGCATTTCATTTTAGGAATTCTCAGAAAACAGGTTCCTCATTTTAACTCTCAATCCATTTAACACGAACAGTGAAAATGATGGTTGTTACTTTAAAAAAAATCCAAATTCGAAAACCATAAACCCAATGAAAACCCATAATATATTAGGGAACACGTGTACCGAGGTGTCAGTCATGTGTGTGCAGATGTGGAGGGTGTCCACGTGTCCATACAGTGGACACAAGTGTCCAAACAGAGGGATTTGTTTTAAAACAGAAAACACAGTATCAGTGAGCTCGTGGGGATGTGTCGGCTAGTCTAGGACACGACACACGCATCCTTGGGTCTCGTGCACATGTCAGAGGGTAGGTAGGGTATAGGGGTAGGTGTCTAGGTGCCTGCACAGTGTCCACGAGGTCGCGTGTCCATGCGCGAAGCGCGTATCAGTGGGGTATTTTCGTGTGTGTACAGGCAGTACAAAGTCAGTGCAGGCTCGATTCCTTCGCGCACAGTCGACGAGATCCCACGAAATTTTGTGGGTAGGATGTCAGTCATTAGGAAAACATGTCTATCAAGTTTCGTGACCTGAGTCGCCGTGTCGTGTCCGCTAGGACACCCGAGCAGCAGGGCAGCCGTACGAGCCCCGCGCGGTGTCTCGTGCTGCGTGTCCAAGTGCTAAAACAGTGTCCAAACGTGCGTAAAATCGACTCAGTCAAATTAGGTTGTAAAATACACCTATTAGGCTACACATACATGTAATTAGTTTTCAAAATTACTAAAATCTATTTCTATGTGACATTTCGTCGAACACGCATTTAAATAAACCGATACGTGTCCGATACGGACACGAAATGGACACGGATTCCTACCAAACTTGGGCTACACCTAGGGGAACCCTAAATGAATGCATATATGGGAAGAAATCAGGAATTTACTAGGGTTTGTAGGGTTTTACATATTGAGTGTTCAAACTCAATGTAAAGAGCCTCGATTCGACGTCTTCCTCGATTTGCTATGGTTAAAACGTCCTCCAAACTCGCTAGCAAGCACCCATAAGTCTGCTCTAATGTTGGGGATGATGATGCAATTGATTTGACTCAATTTGGGCTCAATTTGGATTAATTGGGAGAAGTTTAGGGAAGAACAAAGTAGGATTCTTTGCAAGTGTAAAAAGAGGCTAAGGCTTTTGTTAATGTGACTTTATAGGAAGGGGGTATTGATGGCTGCCATAGATTAATTAGGGTTAGGTTTTAGGTCTAGATGAGTGGCTAGGAGTTGTCCACCCAATTCTAAGCTTCCCTATTGGTTCAAGGCTGCTTTTTGCAAATATCTCAAAAGGAAATATCCTACCTAGGAATATCTAGATATTACTAACCTTGGCACTTAGTAGGAATGTTCTAACCTTAATTCTAACCTCAAGACTAATCTTGGTTAGGTTAACTTCTAGGTTAAGGCTTAACTAAAAGACTAGCACAATATTTACTTAATATAAATTACAAATTCACAAAATTGTCAAAATGACCAAAATACTCCTAGGCTAAAAATTGGTAATATGACATTCTAATCACATGCCTCGGCTCCCATGGTCATGGTCAGTCTCCGGGCTTAGCAAAACTAGGATTTAACTAGTTAACCATCAAAATCACAATTCAACATTTTAAATAGTTTTAAAATAATTAAAAATTACCAAAAATCACAATATGATTTAAATATCATTATTAAATGATTATAATTATAAAATTTCAAGATTGCCCTCATTTGGAAAACTGGGTGTTACAGAATACTCTGGACTGCAGAAAATTTTCAGTCTTATACGTTGTCAGGACTGTAGACATTTTTTGACAGTCCTTCAAATTGATAGAATTGTCAAAAAATTTGACAGTCCTAAAAAGTATGTTGTACAACATATTTAGGACTGTCAAAATTTTTGACAGTCCTACCAATTGGAATGACTGCAAAATTTGACAGTCCTAAATAAATGTTGTGTCAGTATCGTCATAGCCGGTTCTAGGAAAAGACGGAGTAGCTGCCTAGAGCCTCCTCCCCTAAGGGCCTCAATTTTTTTGAATTTTTTGAATTTTTTTTTTATACATCTACTTAGATCGGTACAGGGCCAAAAAAAAATGAAACTATAGGTCTATAAAAATGCTACCGGAAAGGTTGTCCAGATTAATTGAAGAATTGTTGGAGTATATCAAAAATTTGCGTCTTGATTTTTCTAATCCTTGGATGGGTAGCTTATAGAACAATATTGACTATACCAATTACAGTAGCTACTGTTGAAAAATGTTCCTCCATGCTAAAGTTGATAAAAAAAAACCTCTAATAAGCTTTGTCACAAGATATATTGAATGATTTGGACATGTTGTCCATTGAAAAAAAAAATGATACCCAAACTAGATCTCAACGATTTAATTATCAATTTTGCATATCAAAACGTGAGAAGATCTAGTCTAAACTTTTTTTCTTCTTATTATTTAGTTTAATGTTATTTGGTTTCATTTAATGTATGTAACTCCACTTTCTAAATAAATGAATTTGGGTTTTCTCTTATGACTATATTTTCTAAATATCTTTATTAGAATTTATTAAGATTGTTATGTGACTATTTTGAATAAGAATTTATTAAGTAAATTGATATATGGGTATCTTAGAATAATTTCTAAATATTAAGATTTATTTTTTCCTATCAAATCTTTACTAATTAATTTCCATTTAAACAATTTATAGTACAGATTATATTTTTCATACTTTTCTATGCCAAACCAGTTTGGGCCATCACAGCCCAGCCCAGCTCACCCCACTTCCTTAAATATGGGCGATTACCAATCACCTCTCATTTACTCATTCAAATTATTCATAAAGCTCTCAAATTTAATTCTTATTCTACTCTGGGCCGCACAGCAGCTGAGCCCATCAACATTTAAGCAATTGAAGTTACACTCAACGTTCACTCATTCATTCAAATTTTATTCTTCCAATCCTTCCCTCCCTTATTCTCTGGACGACGACAACAGCAACAGAGCAGCACCGAAAGGAGGAGTCGGAGCTTCCAGATCCTTCTTCTTCATCTCAACCATTATCACGATCCGCACCCAGTGTAGGGCATGAGAAGTGGGTACGTCCAGCCTACGCCGCAGTGTCGGCGGTAGAACGTTGTTCTAGGTCACAATTAAAAACTAATACAATATGATATACTCTCCGTATGAAGGACAATCTGTCACGACCCGTACCCGCTTTTCGGATACGAGACGTGTCCAAGCCAGCCTACGCCGCAGAGTCGACGGTAGAACGCTGTCAAGCCCGCAAGAAATAAATGCTCAAAATAAACATTTGCTGCTCATTCACATTTCTAAATCCGTTACAACAGTTACAACATTTATATTTAAAGAAAATACAAGGTTCTCACAATTAATGAAAATGATACACTGCTATCTATTTCTAGGTTTCTGTCTGCATGTACAGACGTATCTTCCAAGCTAAGTGAAGCCACAACTAACCTGAAAAATGATGGTTTTCAGTCAGGAATGGAACAAGTACACAAACCAACGGCAATGCGAAAATACAATAGAATTAACAAGACATGAAAAATAACATATAAGAGGTGAAAGCTAGAAGATACTGATGACATGGTACGGTGGAGAAGTAAAGAAAAAATAAAAAGACATCTACCTATGTGGTGTGAAATATCTTTTTCGACATGTGAACGGCTAGGGGGTAAATCCGGCACACTGCATGTGTCGTGTGCAGCTGCTATCGTTCAAGAATAGACATTTTGGGGATATTTCTGGATAGTCCACATGTTTACTAAGATATTTCCCCTCCCGACTACTCCGTGTGACGAGAGTGTCAACAAGCAGAAAAATATATGTATAAACATGAAATGAGAAAACTACTATGAATCGAAAGCAATCAGAAAGTGCACTTGCCTGTGGTCCTGAGCTGAAGGTACGGTCTAGCACTGAGTTAAGTCCAAAGAACCTATTTTATAAAATTACCATGTTAATAGATGAACTTAACAAAGAGTAGCACACATGTTGGTCCATGGGCTTGTAGGTCAACTCTACTTTATTTGATTTTAAGAAGGTTTAATCCTTTATCTATAAAATGTGTATACATATTTATAACTTATTTAGAAACTATGTATAATATTTGAAAAGTATATTCTAGTAATCAAAACGTATTTTAGATATATATCAAATTACTAGTATCAATACTTAAGACCACTTGAACTATACTTTTATGTAATACTTTGAAAATCAAGATAATTATCATTATTGAGAGCATATTAAGAATATTAATAGATACATGTCATTTAATATATACATATATACTTCCTTCTGCAAGATTTTAATGCATAGCATATATTATAAAAGCCCAATATATTTATATGAATAAAATTAAACAAAGAATCTTCAAAGCCCATAGATAAAAGCCCAATTGGAAATTGATTATTATTAGCTGAAACTTTAAACTAAAATTCTCTTTACTAAAGCCTAGGCCTTGAGCCAAAAAAATTATAAGTTAAAATTCATTTATAATACATCTTCAGCCCAACCATTAAAATCCAAAGGGTTAGTAAAACCCAGAAGACTTTCAAAGGTCCACAACCCACTCTCCTCTTCAGAAGAAGGAAAGTAACAGAGAGAGGGGGAGAGGGAACTCACCCTGGGGTCGGCAGCTCTTGATGCTGCGGCGGAGCCAGCGCAGCCCGCGGAGGAGGTCACCGGCGGCGGCTTCGGCTCGTGGTAACTGGAGGAGGCTCGGCACAGCTCCCGGCGCTCGAGGTGGAGAGCTGGTCATCGGCGTGACGCGGCGCAGAAGCGGTGGTCTTGTCGAGCTCGATTCTGCTACGGGAGGTGGCGGCGACCAGATAAGAGGAGTCGTGGTGGTAGCGGAATGATCGGCGCAGATCTGGAGCTCACCGGCCGGATCATGGAGAAGCCGGGCCAGGTGCTCGGTCAAGGAGGAGCGAGGCTCACCCGAGCTCGGGCGGTCGGTGGCCGGTGCTGGACGGAACCCTAGGCGCGGCTACGGCGGATCTGGGGTTCGGCACAGGAGGTCGGTCCCGCCGGCCCGGTGCGGAGGAGAGGGGTCGGGGATGGCGCGGCACGGGGAGATCCGGCGGCTTGTGCGCTGAAGGAGTTAGGCGTCGGGGGATGATCGCCGGCGCTAGAGGTGGCACTTCTCGGGAGAGGTGCACGGAGAGGAAACCTCCGGCCAGATCCTGAGCGTCCACCGCAAGGGAGGTGGGGTGCGGCCTTCTGCTGGGTCCGTGGTCGGCCGGTCGTAGCAAGGAACGGCGCCGCTGGGAGGAGGCCACGGTGGAGGTAAGTGGTGATGGTGGTGGTGATGTTTGCTTTGAGGGTGGCGTGTCCGAATGATTTCGGCACATAGAAGGGTACTTTGCTGGTCGTGTGGCCGTGTCCGGTGCAACGGACACGAACCATTTGTACGATGTAATCTTATGAATGTAATGGATCGGATATGGTGGACACAGACACGACGACACGTGAGGATGGTGGTGGCAGCGTGACTTGCCGACGGGACGTCGGGTTGATGTGTATAGAACAGGTTGCTGGTGCTTGTATTGGCTGGAGAATGGGATTATGGTGGTGGTTGCGATGAGATTTGACTGAGGTTGGGGGGAGACGGCAGTGATGATGGTTGTGATAGGGTGGCTGGTTCCGGCGGTGTTGCTGTTGGTGTTGGCGGCGGAGAGCGGGGAGTTTGTTTGAAAGAGATAGGGTTTTTGCAGGCTTTGAAGGGGAAAGGTTATATATAGACATGGTGTGGATTGGTGTTAATCAATCTCTATTCGGATGTAGCTGCTCGGACCCAGTATTTGGCTAGCCCAAGAAATGGATATTCCTGGATATTCCTATCTAGTTTAGTATCCGAATATTCGGAAATAAGTTTCCTTTAATTTGAATCAAAACTAAATGAATCAATCCAATCAAAACCTATAAATGATTAGGATTAATTTGGGAGTAATAATATCCCATCTATCAATACTCTAAACAATATTAATTCAAAAGAATCAATTTACTTATTAAATTTAAAGTAATATTATCAAATAAAAATCCAATAATTGATTCTCATAATTTTAAGGGATCATAGTTAACGTACTATATATAAAATCCAAAAATATTTTATAAATATAGTCGACTAGAATAAAAGTCAAACTCGTCAAGTATTTGAGGATCTGAATCAAGTACTTCAGTATATATATCTAAATATATAACCTATTAAATTAAAATATTTGAAAAGGGGTCCAACCACTATTTCTATAGTAGGCTCTAAAGCTCAAGGTCAATACTAAGCCCAAATAATGAATAAAAAGTATATATAAAAAAAAGAGTTGTTACAATAATCCTAACCAACAGACCTAGGCCCAATTTTCAAGGAAAACCAAAAAATATAATAAGGCACAATACCACATAATTGACAAAATATAACTTAAAATCATCATATATATATCTTTTAATAAAAGAGTCTTATTTAATGCTAAAATACCAATAACACTATTAATAATTGTTAATAAAATATTGTTAATAATAAGGCCAATACTAAGGTCCTAACTTCTTTAACCCAAAATATATCCAATACCGTCGGACCAAGTCCAAACGAAAACCCACCAAAAGAAAAAGAGAAATTAATAATTAGAAAAAAATCAGGAAGAGGAGTTACAAATCTACTCACCTTAGAAAAATTTCGTCCTCGAAATTTCAAGGATAGGACGAGGTACGACTAAGAAATGCAATCAAGAAACAAAATTTCAATTAATACGAATAAGTACGACAAATGATATAATCAAGAGAAGGAATGATTCATGATTGAGCGCTAATTGCGGATAAGATAAAAACAATAGACGTAAGGAATATGATTTGGTACGATCAACCTTTGGTCAAGATGGTCTAGTTGACAACTAAAAATGTTTTGAGAACAATCAATAATCAAAATGGTTTGGAACTACCAAATTATAGTCAACATGGTCTAGTCATGACCAAAATTGCAAAAGGATGATCAAAATTCTAGATGTAATCTAAACAAGGTTATAGTCACTTAGATATAATTTAAGATACAGTCGTGATCAAAACTAACCGTATAACTCATCCAAGCATGATCAATTAGAAGTTTTTGGCACGAGCGCGAATATGATCAAAATAGTTATAATCACGATAAGAGTTAGCAATAATAGGGTTAAGACATAGGCACGACTATAATTATGGTCGAACAGTTCAGTCACAACCAAGTTCTCAAGGAACGATCAAATTCAAATTTGTTTTGGCACGATTATCTCGGTTAACTATTTAAGCAAATTTTTTAGGCATAATTATAGAATCAAAATCTAGAAAATCTATGAATTGACATAATCGGAATATGATCAAAGTAGTCTAGTTGCGATAAATGAAATTCGTTAAAGATGAGCCAAATTGAAATCGTTTTAGCACATTCAGCTATGTAGGAACCAAAATCTAGGTATGATTATGATTCTAGTAGGAGGATTTCAAATTTAGGTTTAAAAGATTATTAAGAAGACAAATATCGATATGAAAATAAAAGATAGGAAAAATGAAAGGATAACGACTAAATTAGAATTTTAAGTGGATACACGAAATTGCAAACCATGAAATCAATATTCATATGCCAAAGGGACGTAGCTTCAATGGTATTCGAATATCGTAACTATATCCGAAGTCGTTTTACCAAGAATTTATGCCTCGCCAGTGTACAGCTAGCTGCAGTAAACCCTTAGTTCCACAACTCAAGCGATGATACGATAACGAATACCCCATCAACTTTATCCAATCTTGACATAACAACTTAAGACGAAGACAGAACGACCAAGATATAGTTTTGATAACATTCGATAACTTATACTTACTCGAGATTACTTCAACTTAGGGATCATGCCTCACTAGTGCGCTGCTGGCTGCAGTGAACCCACAGTCTCCATAAGTCAAATAAGTGGCGACAGTGCGCGGCTGTCTGCTATCATAGTCACCGATCATCCTTTCAACTACATCCTTAAATTCTCAAGGTCCAAAATCCTGAAACAAATTGACCATGATAGAGAAAGCTAGAAATTTGAACAAATTGATCATTATAGAAAAGTGTACGTATCCTTCCTTTGGAGGGAAGGTATTAGTTTTGAAAATTAAACGATTGATTAGGAAGGACATGGTCGAAGGCAAGATAAGTAAAAAAAAAAATCTTATAATTCTTATTTCACGGATATTCAATATTCAACAATTGAGAGGAAACTTTCGAATCCAAAAACTTAACTCGAGATTAATAGACAATTGAGTGAGAAGTTATATAAAAAAATTCTTTAGGTCCAAGGGAAAGAATATAAGTGATACAAACTTATAATATGGCGATAACGTTGTACAAATGATCATGATTATGGAGAAAATGACTGAAGGCAAAAGAAATATAAACTTAAATTTTATATTTCTCTAATATTCAGGATTGAGGAAAATATGTGTAAAGCACTATGTCTACCTATTATGAATATATTTATACACAAATAGTCTAAATAAATTCTGAAATATCATTCTAAGGGAAGGTTATCCTATTCCCAAGTATAATACAAATTTAAATTGCAATAACACATCTATTATATTCAATATACAATTTATAGCAATTATTCACAAGACCAAAATGGACTACCAATATGTATACACATCCATATATCTACATGGACGTCGTTGGTCGCACTACATGACTACCAGGGCTTAGGTTGCGTTTAGGTCCAGTTCGGGTTGAATTGGTACAACCAGATCTCCTAAATTCATAATATTAATAAATAACTAATTAAATTCTTTATAGAGGTCAAGCTGCAACTTAGCCTGGTTTTTCTAGTTAGGATACACCCATAGCTCGACCTTCTCTACTATGGCTAGAACATTAGTCAAGGCACACGATTACACTATCCGTGCCATGATTTCTAGTCATCTTGTACTATAAATCTTAACCATGACTAAACCCTTCTATAATTATAATAAAATTCCAAAAATCATAATTCAGTTCAATAATAAAAGAAAAATTATAAAAAATTTGGGAAAAGGGGTTACGGTTAAGAGTCGGGTTCCATGAAGCGAAAGAATC